>JAJQOW010000561.1:0-99668 GCA_037975125.1 Latrodectus hesperus
AGCACCATGTAACACATATGTAGGTAAAAACTTTATTTGTATTTTATATGGTGAAAAATCGAAACATAACGACATTTATTTTTCACAGATATGTTAGACGGGATAGTGCGTAAGTACCGAAGAATGGACTGCAATTCTCACATTTTCTTATTTTTTCTGTGTTTTAATAAAAATAAACATTCACACATGGGAATTAATTGCTATGGTAAAATCAATTTTACTATCTAAATTATTTTTGGCACTTTTTATCATAATTTAATCATAAATTAATATCTCAATTTTTTCTTTCCAAACGCAAAATTTAAATTTTTGTCAATTCAAATTAAAAATTGTTTAAAAAATTTTTTTCACTCGTGAAATGTTTTAATAAGTTTTTAATGTAACATAAATTTCAAATAAAAAAATCGTAGAATTAAGAAATTGTGTTAGTTAGTGTGTACATTGTCTATTTTTTAAATTAAAAATTCTAAATATATATTTAGTTTCTTATTTATCTTATAAGATAAATCACAAGCTGTAAATATTTAACATCTATAGTTCACAGTGTAGGAGTACAACTGATTTATTTGAAAAAAAAAAGTTTTTTCATTTTTAAAAAAGGGAAATTTTATGAATAATTTTTAAATTTCCGTACTTATATGCATAAAAGCTTTGAAAACACTCAGCATGACATTTCCTTCCGAGTTCTGTGTTTTAATAAAGATATTATAAACATAAATGGGAATCAAAAACCATGTGTAAAATATTAAAGGTGAAAATAAATTTTTTTTTCACTAAATAAACCAAACAAAATATTTATAAAATATCACTTTACTATGCCTACATGACAAATGCCTGGTTTCATTGTAAATTCATTTTATTTCATGTAGTTTCTTATTTTAATGTTTTTCTATTAATCATGCCCAAATCACACAAAACTATATTTTATTTTTGACTTCCTTATAAATTTACTAGCTCAAGTTGATTTTTTAAATTTAATTAAAATTTTTGCCATTTGTTATTAAAAATTATATATGTAACTAAACATTATTTATTTATTTATTTATTTTCTTATAGTTATTTATTTATTTTATTTCATTTTATTTATTTATTAATTATTTTATTACATTTATTTATTTATTTTTTGCATACAAGAGTTGTTTTAACAAGCTTCAATTAAGAAAATTGCAGAATAAAATTATTTTTTATTTAGAGTGTAGACTTTGAATCACTTAAATTAAAAGATTACTAAGATAAATCGTAGACTGGCAATACAATAAATATCTCTAATTTGATTCAAAGTGTAACTCATTTATGTGAAACAATAGATTTTAGTTTTTATAAATGAAGAAATTTATAAATAATACAGAATTTAATAAAATTTCTCAGTTACATGTACTAAAGGTTTAGTATTTTATACGAGACAAATTTGATCAGGTTTAGAAAGGTAAGTTAAAAAATGAGTAAAAACATTCAATAAGGTAAACATGGTATTCACTTTCCATTATTTACATTTTTCCATTATTTCCATATTTATTCCATTATTTACATCCTCAGGTCAGGAATTATAGTCAAAGTCTTCTGGAGCCGACGATCAGGGCTCTAACTCGAGACAATAGTCGAGTATATTTTGGATGGTCACCAGTTATCTAACAAGTTACCTATATATATGAATAAATTGAAGTTGTGCTTTTTTAATGCAGCGCAGTATTTAGGATGGTTAATTCTTTGAGGTTCAACCAAGTAAAATTTTTGCTTTGTACAGGATGTTTCTTTTTTTGTATGTGTGTAAAAGTAAACACCAAATTTTCTGTTTAAAATAAAATATACATAATTAATTATTTTAATAATGAGTTTTTTTATTATCTCGATTTATGTTTTAGAATTCCGTTTTTTCAATGTGCACACATTTATGTCATTCAAATTTTAACAGGATTTTGTGGAACTCATATGATGAAGATTATAGTAAATGTCGATGGTTAAAAATAATAAAAACGAGTGATGTTAAATCCAGACATAATTATTTAATTAGTAATTTACATAAAAATATAATTAAGTTAAATAAGACATCGCATAAGTAGTAAATTGAAAAAATTAACAAGACTTGACGAACATAAAATAGCAGTAGCGAGTGTTCCGCTGCTAACGCTCAATTCCACGGTCGAGAGCAGACTGGTGAGAAGCGCCTTCCCCTAATCACACCTGTCTGGTAAGAAAATTTATTCTTACGCCGCGTGTCTTGTATTCATCCGCGTTGTTTACCTTTTTGGTGCTTGTTTACATTTTGCAGCGGGACCACTACAATAGCCCCCCACCAGCGATAGCAAGAATTTTACAAGTAATTACAGTTACCGCCTGTTGAAATGCACACGGCGACCTGAGCGTGTAACTGTGGTAGTTGGAATGGCACTTGCAGATGTAGATGATTCCTCTTCTGTCGCTTCCGTCTCTTGTTCGGAATGGGGGACAGGATAATCTTCATCTTTTGCAATGTAGGCGGGTTTAACACTGTCTATATTTACAGTACTTTCCCGTCCGTGAATGAGTAACTTGAAAACTTTATCTCCTCTTTCAATGACCTGGAATGGGCCCTCATAGGGCGGTTGTAGACTCTTTCTTAAAGTGTCTGACCGTAGGAACACATGAGAGCAGTTTGAAAGATCTTTGTTGACAAAGACTGTTCGATGCTCCTGTCGTCGTGGGTTGGATGGTAGCAATTTTAGCATGGTGTCCTTCAGCTTTCCCACGAAGGTGGCTGGATCCGCTGTTTCAGATGATGGACTTAGAAACTCTCCAGGTAGCCGGATAGTCGTTCCGTATAGCATCTCCGCTGCAGTTGCTTGCAGGTCTTCCTTCCATGCAGCTCTGAACTCCAGCAGAATGGTAGGGAGAGTTGAGGTCCATTGAATGGTGCCGTGAGCTCTGATGGCCACCTTTAATTGCCTGTGGAATCTTTCCACTTGCCCATTGCCGGCTGGGTGGTAAGGACTTGTGCGATGTCGAGCAGTACCCAAGAATTTGGTCAGGGCCTCGAAAAGTGAAGCTTCAAATTGCGTGCCCTGGTCCATTGTAATCCGTAGCGGTGGTCCGAATCTTGCAATCCATCCGGCATAAAAGGTTGTAGCCACTGACTTCGCTGTGATGTCAACCATAGGGTAGGCTTTTGGCCACTTTGAAAAACGGTCGACGCATGTGAGGCAGTATTGACACCCTTCAGATGGAGGTAGTGGGCCAACTATATCAATATGTACATGTTCAAACCTGGAGTTGGGTTGAATGAAAGTTCCAAGTCTGCTTTGGGTATGACGTACAACCTTTGATCGTTGACAGGCCAGGCATTGCTGAGCCCATGCTCTTACGACTTTCTTCACTTTCGGCCAGACAAATCTCTCCTCCACTAGTCTGACAGTAGCTTTAATCCCCGGGTGTGAGATAGAATGCAGACTGTGGAATATCTTTTTCTATCCACTTCAGGCACGAATGGTCGAATGTGTTTGGTGGATGTGTCACAAACCAGCTCAACTTTAGGATCACCTATTGCAAAAGATTGAAGTACTAGGGAGGATTTATCAGGATGTAATAATAATTCTGACAGTTCATTATCACATTTTTGGTTATTAGCCATTTCCTGGAAGTCAATTTTTGATGGAGTTTCTATTGTTGCTATGTCTATCCGGGATAGGGCGTCTGCAACCACATTGTCAATTCCCTTCACATGCTGAATATCGGTGGAAAACTGACTGATATAATCCAAGTGGCGTAGTTGTCTTGGCGAGCATTTGTCCTCCTTCTGTCTGAAAGCGAATGTGAGGGGCTTGTGGTCAGTAAATATGGTAAATAGGCGACCCTCCACCATATGTCGGAAGTATTTCACTGCCATGTATGCAGATAAGAGTTCTCTATCTTAAGCACTGTAATTGCGTTGGGATGGTGAGACTTTCTTAGAATAAAATCCAAGTGGTTGCCACTCCTTGTTGATCTGTTGATGCAAGGCCACAGCTGTATCTGAAGCATCCACAACGATTGCCAAGTGCATTTAACACCGGGTGATGAAGAGTTGCTGCTTCTGCTAAGTCCTGTTTACACTTTTCAAATGCAGTTTCAGCCTCAAAAGTCCAGTTTATTGTTGATTTGTCGTTCTTTTTGGCACCCCTTAGGTATTCATTTAGAACTGCTTGAGTTTGTGCAGCTCGAGATATAAACCTCCGATAGAAATTTAAAATAGCCAGGAAACGACGTAATTCTTTAACAGTAACAGGCTTAGGAAAATTTGTAATTGCTGCTATATTTTCAGGAAGGAGAGTTATTCCTTTAGAAGTCACCAGATGTCCCAGAAATTGTACTGAAACTTGTCCTAAAACACATTTATTTACATTTAGGGTCACTCCATATTCCGAAAATCTCTGGAAGATCCGTTTCAAATGTGCTAAGTGTTCCTCGTCATCTTTTGACGCAACCAGCACATCATCAAAGTAAAGCACACAAAAGTCGAATTCACTCAAAACTTTGTGAATAAATCGTTGGAATGTTGCTGCAGCATTAGACAAGCCAAATGACATGAATAAGAACTTAAAAAGTCCAAATGGTGTTGTTACTGCAGTTTTTGGAACATCTTTGCGAACAGGGATATGATAATATGCCTTTTCAAGATCTAAGGTAGAAAATACTGTTTTCCCTTCCAACACTTGTAAACAGTCTTGAATATGGGGGACAGGGTATCTGTCGGGAACGGTGACACTATTAAGTCGACGAAAACCACCACAGGGTCGCCAGTCTCCATTTTTCTTAGGCACCATGTGGAGTGGGCTTGCCCAACAGCTTTTAGATGGTTGACAGACTCCAGAAGCTACAAGGAATTCAAACTCTTGTTTTGCAGCTTTCAGTTTATCTGGTGGTAATCGTCTGAGTTTTGAGAACACTGGAGGTCCAGTTGTTTGAATCCAATGTTCCACTTCGTGAACAATTTTATTTGGCATAGTATTTGCTTTAATGAGCATAGGATATTCTGCTAGCAATTTGTGGAACTTAGAGTCATCAATGATTGCCTTAACAGCAGTGTAATTTCCAGCATATAAAGTTCCTTTAGACTGTAAGGAGGTTAACGGGTCAATTAAAGCACCATTCTTGATGTCTACTACAAGTCCAAAATGGTGTAAGAAATCTGCACCGATAATCGGTTGAGACACGGCAGCGATGATGAAGGGCCAGTTGAATGTTCTTCTCAGACCAAGATCTAATTTCAGCAGGCGTTGACCGAAAGTTGGAATCGCTGTCCCGTTTGCAGCAAAAAGTTGCATCCGCGCAGCTTGATTGCTTGGCTTATGAACAGTATGAGGAACCACGGACACATCTGCTCCAGTATCGATGAGATATCGTGAAGAAGATGTTTTATCCGCCAAATACAGACGTTGAATCATCGCCTCGCCGTCACCCTTTTGATTGGCTTACGGCTCTAGCAGTTTTCCGCATGGAAGGAACAGGGCTCTCGGCATTTAGTAGCTCTTTGTTGAAATCTCCTGTGGTACCAGCAGTGTGTTGGATTCTGTGATTGTCTATTTCGGCTTGTAGAGCGCTGTTGACTGCGGTTTCTTGAATGGCCGCGTGAACGGGATTCCAGACGAGAGAGGCGCGTAGTTATTTCACATAACATTGTCCGCAAATCTGGCTCAACTGCGGGCGCTGCGACGGCGTTAACTGAGGAAACACTAGTAGTTGTTGACATAATTCCATCTGCCATTTCGCACGCTTATCTAAATTGTCGTTTGAAATCACCAAAATTTCATTTCGCCCAAAAGTCGTTTTTTTAATAGCGGTGAAAGTATTAACTTCCGGTGTATTAAGGATGATGTCACCGACCACAGCTAACTCCTCTGGTTGTAAAGCGGAGACAACGTGATGAAATTTTGTCAATTCAGTAGTGACTCCAGCAAGCGTGAATTGGCTTTCCATCTGCTTAAACCATATCTCCGGATTTGCTCTCCAAAATGGCGGTGGCTTTACGGCGACACGTGCAATCTGTTGATTTTCGGTTTCGTTAGGCATGATGTTCTTTTAAGTACAAATCCAAAAATAATATGTTATTTCAGCGGCACAAGGGATGATAACAGTAGAAAAATACTTAAAAGTTCGGGAAAAAGCATGGTGTCATGGATGCAATTCGAAAACAAAATTTCGACAATCAGAAGATTCACGTGTTAAATATTGTCCAAACTCACCATTTATAGTAAATGTCGATGGTTAAAAATAATAAAAACGAGTGATGTTAAATCCAGACATAACTATTTAATTAGTAATTTACATAAAAATACAATTAAGTTAAATAAGACATCGCATAAGTAGTAAATTGAAAAAATTAACAAGACTTGACGAACATAAAATAGCAGTAGCGAGTGTTCCGCTGCTAACGCTCAATTCCACGGTCGAGAGCAGACTGGTGAGAAGCGCCTTCCCCTAATCACACCTGTCTGGTAAGAAAATTTATTCTTACGCCGCGCGTCTTGTATTTATCCGCGTTGTTTACCTTTTTGGTGCTTGTTTACATTTTGCAGCGGGACCACTACAAAGATATTACTTCAATGAAACAAAAAATGCCAACACTATAAAGATTTATGTGGATTAATCTGCAATGCTTTCAAAAAATTTGATAAGATTTCACAATATTTTTTCATTTGAGTTCAATTTCCCTTGTTGAAATCGATTTAAAAAAATATTTTAAAGTGATATAAGGGAAAGTAGAAATAATGAAAACAACAAATTTTACTAAAATCTTATAGGATACAGGTTTATTATATAATATTTTAAGAGTTCTGACTTTCATAATCTCTATTAGGGGGGAAAACTTTGCTTTTCTACAACTGAATTTAATATTTGTACATGCAGTCTATATTTATAATAAGTTTTAAAATATTTCTTTTGAGATAATTTTTTGAATTACGATATTTGTATAGACTAAATCGTTTATGAAATCATTCCACGTACATGTACTGTTACAGTCTGAGTAAAAACTTTAAGGCCAGAAGACATTTTTGAGAAAATGGAAACATTTAAACTGAGGAATCAAAATACCATTTGATTGATAATTATTAAGCTTAAATAAAAGTAAAAAGAATAGTACAGAACACACAGATGAAAATTTGAGCCTGGTTGAAAACTTGAAGGCCAACATAGAAAATAACATATAAGAAAAAAATTATAAATCCTTAGAAGGTTGTGTAGGTGCCATTTCTTCCAATTAATTCAAATATTCTCTTTTTCATGGATGTAAAACGCTTCCTATTAAATGCTATGGAGGCGGCGGATTGTCAAAATAATTCTTTGCTCAAAGGTAACTTAAGCGAAGAACAGCTCGCCAAATCTGAGCTAAAAATTCTACTTTTATTTCCAGAGACTTTTGGTTAAAATCGTCGTTTCAACCACTTAATTTTGTCATTTACCTTGGTTATGATAGCCTTTTGAAAATGGAGACTAACCTTTTCTCCAAAGATACTGGAGATAATTCTTGGACGTCCTATCTTATTACCCGACAAACACGAACTTGTTTTAAGGCTCATTAAAGAGACTCATCAAGTTTATAATCATGCAGGTATTTAAACATGCACAGGTATCGTCCTACACGAAAAGTATTGGTCATTGAGATCGAGAAAAACTGTCCGATCAGTCGTATTCAAACGAGTAGTTTGTCAGAAATTCAAGGCAAAACATTCTACTTTTTTATTCCGACTCCTCTTGAAGATAATGTGAGAATGTCAGCGGTGTTTGAGGTGACACGTGTGGACCTTTGTTCCTGCGAAATCGTGAAAAGTCTCGATAGCATTTTTCATATGTGTGCCTTACCGTCCTATCCATTTTAAACTTGTGTGTGTCCCAAGTCCCAACACAAAGTTTTCTTCTTGTCTTTAGTAGATTTATTTCACGTCGAGGACGATAAAAACAATTTTTTTCGGATAATGGTATACATTTCTCACCACTTAATTCCAAAACATCGGTTGGAGCACCATCATTGCTCACTCTGAATTGAAGAAGATCACCTGGCATTTAACCCTCCAACCGCCGATTGGTGCGGTGGTTGTTGGGAAAGAGCGGTCCGGATGTTAAAGAATTGCTGAGACCCAACTTGTTATAACTTATTTTCAGTATGATTAACTTCATTCTTTCGTATGTGAGTGCGAGGCACTTCTGAAAAGCAGTCGCCTCATCTACCTTTCGGAGAACCCCTCAAATTAGGTACCTATAATTGCATCTCTATTTTTTAAAGACCAAACTGAATTCTGTGTTGAAGACATGGACCAGAATGAATTACAAAACCTTCCCAAACGTACGAAGCACCTTCACGCCGTTAAATAGGAATTTAAAACTTGATTCGAAAAAGAGAATATATCTCAACTTAAAAGCAGATGAGCTATGGAATGCAAACTGCACTTGTTGCTGGAGATGTTTTATTAATAGTTTAGATAATAAAAAACGTGTTAATTTGAATGTTGCAAAAATTATCGAAATTTACAAGGAGCATGACGGTGTTTTCCGTGTTGAAAGATAGAAAACTTAGAATGGTGAATTGATATGATCATTTCAACATTTTTACCGCTTGAAAACTTCATGTAAAGTTGCTGAGTTCATGAAAAAACTAATAACTACCAGAAGAGGCAGAATAATTAAACTTATGACTTGAACTCATATTTTGAACATTTTCTCTTGAATATTTAATTTGTGTAATTTGATTTTAATTTATTTTTAAACTTTTAAAGTCAATTTTATGCTTTACTCTTTCAAAACAAATGTTTTATTTTTTTAGAAATCTAAATTTTTTATGTTTAGTTAAAACTTAAACTTTAGTGGGTGGTGGATGTTGCATCTCTAATATTATATTGCAGATTTCGCTACTACCGCTCTGTGTGTGAAGGAATGTAACAATCACTTTGTCTTTGTCCACACTCTGTGCTTGTTGCCACCCTCTCGGTGCTTTGTGTGAATAAACCAAATAAAAAGGAAACCTTTGGGTACTTATTCACAAATATATCACTCAACTCGTTCTCCAACTCACTCCGAACTATATTTTGATATAATTTCGAATTCTACTACTAAACTTGCAAATGGAAGCAATGACTGTTAGAATTTCACATAAAGAAGGATGACATAGTCTCTTTCAAGGTCCATCATACGACACAGAAATATGCAATTGATCACCAGTATTTAACTTTTAATTTGACTCCAAATGTGCTTTCCTAACGGCACTGTGACTTTGAACACTTAATTCGAACCGTCACGAAACACTTCATTTTCTTTGAATTAAATAAGAATAACATTTAGAAAACTTACTTTTTATCCATGGTTACACTATCCGGCGCTAGAGAGAACACAGCTGTGTGGCTTTTCCAAGCAAAACTAACTGGTACAACCTTATTACTGACATCGAAGTTTTGAGAGTATTGTTCTCTTTTTCTAGAAAAAAGTTTAGTCAAAATTTGCACGACTTAAGGAAAAGCTCTAATTTCACTGAAAAAAACATAATTTTCATGAATGAATACATTTAAAGAGCAAACACTACAATTACTGCATTTGCAAATTAATTAGAAGATTTGAGAAACCCTTTTTGTCCATAGTAACATACACATTTCACCATGTCGTAGAAATATCATTCCGTGAAAGGACACATTATGGAACATTTATTTGTGGAAAGGAAAATTTTTTGTCAACTCTTTACTTAGGTATAGCTTTCTGAGTTATTTTCAACAAAATTTTAGGCGCTATTTCAATCATTAAAAGGCTACGTTTCCTGGGTCTAACTTTCAGGTTTCTGTATCTTGAACAATTTGCATGCACCTTGATAAAATTTACAACATATGATTCAAGAAAAAAGCAATATTTTTATATGAATATGTATGAATGATTAGCTTTGAAAAGAACTATTTTATAAGCGCCGAACAAAAACCATAATCAATTTACGGAATCAGAAAAGAAATGCCTTTTGTTCTATCAAAATTGTAAAACTGAGTATTACTGTGAAAAAATGGTGAAAAATGTTTTGCCGAGCGGTGGAGACGTAGGTATTGGAATTTGATTAGCAACCCAAAACGCATGCCAATCAATATAATGAAAAGGTTGGATTTTTCCCGCTTTCTATAATGGCCAAGACTAAATGCATAATAAAACAAAAATAACAACCATGTAAAAAATTGAAATTTTATGCGATTTCAAACTACTAGGTCTAAGTAAATACGAACACAGCAATCGTATTAAGAATAAATTATAGACAAAATCCTATTTAAAAATATTTCAGATTTAAAATTGAAGGAAATTTGAGGAAATAAAGTAACAAATACTAAAAATTGCATTCAATAACATCTATTTTAAAATGAATTATTTAAGAATTGATGAACATTTTTATATATTTAATAAATTAACTTTGATAAAGCCAGTGATTTTAGAAGGAATGCTACAAATTATTAGGCCATAAATGTAGAAATTTTAAAATTTTGCTTAACAATTTAATACATTGCGTCGCACATTTAGACTAAAAATGACACCTTAATTTATTCGAATATTTTAATTTAATTGACTCAAAAACAACGATTAATACAATTTCTTAAATTTAACAATTTCTGCTATAGCTATGAAATTACGGAAACAAATCAGGAATAAATTATAAAATAAAAGAACTCTGTAGTTTCATTTATTATTGGAAATTTAAATACTTAAAATTCAATTATTGGAATTTAGAATAGAGAAGAATTACTTAGTTTCGATTATTAATAAAAATTTAAATATTTTAAAGAAAATTTTAAAAATTCTGTGCCCGCAGAAAATAATTAAAATAAAAATCTTATTTTCATTTTTTTCGTCACATCTTGATTGGAAGACGGATAAACTTTGCAAATATTATCAAAAAAATCTTTAACGTAGCTGGACAAGGAGTGCCTCTTTCCTCACATATATTTAACAAGGTATATGAATCGAACCGATCCACTACCTGCCGAGTATCTTTTAGACTTCTTTTTGTAGTACACGTATTTTCGATAATATTGGTATGAGCGCCTGAATCAGGGTCCTGGAAATGAACAGTATGGTTGACTCTTATATGTTTAAAGTATTCATCTGATAAGCAGTGGTATGTGTCCCAGTAGTCAGAAATAATTACGCTACCATTCATAACATTTTCTTTCAAAATTTGTAACAACACTTCTTTCATTATACTTTCAATTACTTTCCAAAACCATTTTCAATATTCTATTTCAAAGCCTTCAAACACCCACACTTTTTCTCCATCAACTCTCTTTTTTCTGTTAAACATGCGCTTTCCACAATCACATATGATCCTCCTATCATTTCATTCGTTTTCAGATAAACTTTTACACACACTTCGCGAGATAAAATTTTAACAGTCAACCACCGCATGACATGATACATTCAACTCATAACATATATCTTTATTAGAATATTTTTTCACCCACTAATTTTGTACACATCACATTCACAAGCAGCCATCCTTGAGAAAGCCAGGAACCCTTTAGAAACCCTCTTTTCACATCATGCTTATTCTCAAAATCATTCACTTAACATATCCATTCGCCTATTCATTAACAGACATAATCAACAAGTTTCACTTCCCTACAACATTTTCAACATGAATAATTTTTAGAAATTAAACCAACATTCATACACCCAATATATATATATATATATATATATATATATATATATAGATTCACTTTCACTCAGGCGAAATTTAGCTCCTAACTGCATAAACTCCATCTCAATGCACGATACTCAGATGAGCTCAAATAAAAATATAGCAGACAATTTCAAATTCGGCCGCTTTTCATCTAAAGAAAAATATAAAAATTACAGAACTCAACTTTAAAATCGAGAGCGAAAATGAAAATAACGAAATTCAAATTGTGTTCCAGCTTTTCGATCATGTTAGGAAGTGAAACATTAAATCTCTATATTTGGCAACACATTTGTGATTAATCGTTTATGGCGAATTAATTTGGTGAGAAAATTGGGGAGGCAAAAAATTACCAAATTTTACCCACTTTTGGCGATTCTTTTCGTTTTGAGCGCTGTGACCGTAAATCGTTTCAGCCGAACACATTTTGCTGGGTATGGGATTTCAAAAAATGTTTGTAGTTGTTTGTTCACAAAATAAATAATTTTTTTGTAAGTTTTAAATTTAAACGAAACTTATGACTTTTTACAAATACCTCTATTTCGTTGGTAATTGGTAGTTTTGCAATCTGACTGTCCTCGTGTTACATTTTTACGTTTTCGGGCTGACGAATAAAAGGGGCGTGGCGCAATGATTTTATTTTTAAAAAAATAATAACATTGTTTAAAGTTATCAGAAAGAAAATTTTATGAGTAATTTAAAAAATATTCATATCGGTTTTATAGACTGAACAAGAAAAATCCCATTTTTTTGGTTTGTGTAATTATTTCGGATATACGAATATGCTTGTGTCCTCACAAAGAACAAACTTCGAGATTTTTAAGCAATGCTACCAGTATATATAATTAATCAAATTCTAATAATATTGCATATTACTCTTTCAGTATGGAATAATCAATCATAATCATTCTTTGGGACTTGGTCATACAGTGCAGACGTGCCTGTGTACTAGAAATCTTCTATATCTCGAAATACCCTATTCTGCGCTATTTTACCTCCATTCTTTTCGTCAACTTTCTGAAGCTCAATTATGAGCGAAAATACACCCCCTCCTGAGGGAGGAGGGCCATCTCAAACACAGGCGCCTGTCGTTTGTTCCGGTGGTTTGTCCTTTTCAGGATTGCCTTTGCCGACAAACAATGGCGCGGGATCCTGCACTTCTGATCCCAACACGGATAGGAATACATTGGACAACGCAAACAACACCATTGATATGGAACTAGCACATACAAATTATCTCAAATTACTCAAACAAATTGCTGATATCGAAAGTAATGAAAATCCTGATTATGCAAAATCAAATAAACTTTACCGTGAAGCAATGCGTATTCTTGCTGGCATTGCCTTCCAAAATCTTGAACAAAATACAAAAAATAAAAATTCTGACTTGGGTAAACCCAGTGAAGATACGGAAATGGAAATTCAGTCTGATTCTTCCGAAAGCATTTCACACTCTGAAGCCCCGCCCACTGACGAGCAAGGCTTTACTCTCATTGGTCAAAAGAAGAAGAACAGAAAACGTCGCAAAGCTTCGCAGAAAACGAACAAAACTAAGAAAATAAATACTGAAATATCTCCTATTAAACCAAATTCATCTAAAAACTCAAATAATATTGAAAATATTAATCATATTCATATGGAAACAAATAATATTGAAGCTACAAATGTCACAGATAAAAATATAAATAATAATATACAAACAGATGAACAAAATGATACTTCCGGTTTCCAGTTCGATAAAAAAGCAACTAAAATTCCCCCTATAATCGTCAAAGACTCCAAAGTCACATGGAAAATTCTCAGCAAAGAATTAGATGAACTTATTCCAGATCAATATACTGCAAAAATAAATGGATCAGATACCTTCACCATCAAAGTTAACTCCCCTGATGCACATAGAAAAACCACAAAATTATTTGAAAATAAAAACTATAAATTTCACTCCTATATTCTACCTGATGATAAAGATATTAAAATTGTGATTAGAAGCCTTCCATATGATGCAGATCTTGTTGAAATTCAGCAGGAACTTGCCAAAATAGGATTTATGGCCACTAAAGTGGTTCAATTAACTTCTTACAGAAATGGTGAAAGAGTTAAAATCCCACTTTATTTAGTTACACTTCCCAAAACCAAAAAATCAGAAGAAATCTATCACATTCAATATTTAATGCGACTTCGTATTTCTGTAGAACATTATAGAGGCAGAAGAGGCCCACCTCAATGCCATAGGTGTCAACAGTTCTTTCATGCGCAAAATTCTTGTCGTCATGAACCTAAATGTGTCAAATGTGCTGGACAACACCTTACAAATGAATGCACAAAAACTAAAGACGAACCACCTAAATGTGCAAATTGCGATGGCAATCATACTGCAAATTTCTCAGGCTGTCCAAAAAATCCACTCTCAAATGAAAATATCAAGAAAAAAGAATTAAAATACTCTGACAGAGTTATCATAAATAAAACAGTTATGAATAAATCTTACTCAGATGCCATTAAAAATAAAAATACTGTTGACATTTCTGAAGCTAAAAATGTTCTGGAAGAACTAAAAAATATGTTAAATTGGATTAAGGACTCTGGACTTATTGATTCAATCAATGCCATCAGAACTGGCCGCATAGCCACCCCAGTCACCACATCTCAAACCGTTAATGGTTAAGAAAAATAGAAGTTTTCGACCGCTGTCACTTTGTGCTTGGAATGCGAATGGTTTATTTCATAAAATATATGAACTTAATGATTTTTTAACAGAAAATAATATAGATATTTGTCTTGTTTCTGAAACTCATCTCACAGCAAATAAAAATATCAACATTCCTAATTATAACATATTCAGAAGTGATAGAAATCAAGGCCTTGGTGGTGGAACAGCAATTTTTGTTAAAAATTCACTCTCCTCAACTCTACACTCCATTTATAACCATAATTGCACAGAAATTACAACCATTATTTTAAGTCTTCCCAGCATAGATCTGAAAATTTCTTGTATTTATAACTCACCGCATGTCTGCCTTCCTACACAAGTTATTAAACAACTATTCCTGGACAATTATCCAACTATCTTAGGTGGAGATTTAAATTCTAAACACACCAATTGGGGTTGCAATAATAGTAATAATAATGGTCACATCTTATATAGTCTAGCTGATGAACTAAAACTTAATATATATGCACCTGATTCTCCTACGTACTATCCTTTTGATCACAATAGAAAACCAGACATTCTGGACCTCTTCATAACCAATTATAATCTAAATTTAGCAGTCGATGTCTTACCTGTCCTCTCTTCTGATCATGTACCAGTCATTGCTGTTGCCGGTATTGAACCTGAAGACTTTCCTCGTGAAATCATTAAAACTGACTGGAACCTGTTTCATAATATCCTCTATATCTGCAAAGATGAATTTAAACATCAAAACTCCCCTAATGAAGTTAATAATCAAGTTTTTAAACTCACTAACAATATCTTAAATGCATACAACAACTCTTCTATTAAAACCAATTCTATTAAAAATTATATGGCTCTTCCCAAGGAAATCAAAAATCTGATTAAAGAACGTAATAAAACTAGAAAACATTATCAAAAATCTCTAAATCCTGCATTTAAAACACAAATGAATGCTTTAAATAGAAAAATTAAAGAAAAATGTGCCTCTCTGAAACAAGCAAACTGGGAAGATAAAATCAACTCATTAAGCACTCAAGATAACTCTCTTTGGACTTTAACTAAAATATTGAAAAAAGATAAAAGCATTAATAGAGCAATTCTAGCCTCTTATGGTTTCGTTTACACTGATAACGAAAAAGCCGAAATTTTCGCAGATACCATGGAGAATCAATTTCAGGAAAACTATTCTACTAATAACAACTTCACTGAAAACATTCTTAATGAAACCTCCTCCTTTCTTCAAAATTATATTGCTGAACCCATAGATAATACAACTGAAGAAGAAATTCTCAATGTTATTGCTAAACTCAGAAAACGCAAAGCTCCGGGATTTGATAAAATCACAAATAATATTATTAAAAATCTTCCAGATAATTATATTAAACATATTACCAACATTTTCAATTCCTGTCTGAATATAAATTACTTCCCAGATTACTGGAAAGAAGCGGAAATCATCTTATTCCCCAAGCCAGGAAAAGATCCTACTAATCCAGAAAATCATCGTCCAATTAGTCTCCTACCTACCTTATCTAAAATATTTGAAAGAATCATCTACAATAGACTTAAAATTTACATAAAGTTAATCCCAATAGAACAATTTGGCTTCAGACAAGACCTTTCTACTACTAAACAACTTATCAGAATATGCGAATTCATTGGCAAAGGATCATATCTCAAAGAACAATCTGCTTTTCTCATGTTAGATGTTGCCAAAGCCTTTGACAGGGTTTGGCATCATGGCCTCATCTACAAGTTATTACGTATTGGTATTGCTCATAACATTGTGTTTATAATAAATAGCTATCTTAATCATAGAAAATTCCATATCAAACTTAATAATTGTATCTCCACCACCAGACCAATAAATGCCGGCGTCCCGCAGGGAAGCATATTAGGTCCTATTCTATATTTATTTTACACAGCCGACTTCCCAATTAAAGATGACAGACACAGTCTAACTGCATTTTATGCTGATGATACTGGGATTGTTGTAAGATCCAAAAATCCTAACTATGCAATTTCCAAACTACAAAATATAATTACTGATATAGAAACCTGGTGCGACAACTGGAAAATTGCCATTAATGCATCTAAATCAAAACTCATAGTCATCAGCAGAAAACCTGGAAAACATAAAGTTCACAATCAACTCTATATTTTTGGTCAACCTATCGAAAAAGTAACTAAAGCTAAATATCTTGGACTTCTCATCAACAATAGACTTACCTGGACTGCACATATTAAATCTAAAATTGCTGCTGCTTGGCATGCATATCACAAACTTAGATCTTTAATTGGACCGCATTCAAACCTCAATCTTAAACTCAAAAGGCTTCTATATATTTCTACTATTAGACCTATCATCACGTATGCTTCCCCTGCCTGGTGTACATATACCAAACAAGATTTAAAATTATTAAATACCTTCCAAAACAAAATCCTTCGCAAAATTATAAATGCTCCCTACTTTGTAAGAAATAAAAACATCCGAAAAGATCTTAATCTGGAAGATTTATCTCAATTCATTCAAAAACTGAACGTCAACTTTTACAAGCAAGCACTCAAGTGTCAAGCTGGAAACTTTGATCAACTCTTCGAATCACATATCCTCCCTGGGGATGCTCAAGTCAGACCAATTGCGGCCTTTTTCTCATCAGACGCAATACTCTCCAAGGCTTTTGCCTAATTCTTTACTTTCATATCTACATTCACTTAATTTCTTTCTCTTAATTTTTTAAACTCAGATGAATGAGTAGATGCCCTTGGGCAGGCACTCAGTTAAGTACAATGAAAATAAATAAAATAAAATCAGTATGGAATATGCGTCGGATGAAATGTTAATACAGATCAACTTCAGTATATTACGAGTCGATCTGGTATATGGTACTCTGGTGGGAAAGTAGTCGTGAAGGTCGAAACCCAATACATAGGTACATATTTGAAAAAATCCCTGTATCAAAAGTGTAAACAGTAAATATTTTAGATAATTTAAATGTTAAAAATTAATTTAATCGAAATTTGACTATCGAAACGCGTATTACTTTTTACGAACACATATATTTCGTTGGTTGGAGGTAGTTTTTCAAATCTACTGCCTTGGGTTACATGTTAATGATTTCGAGGTGATTTGAAAAAGGTACGCGGGGCACTGTTTTCTTTTCTAAAGAAACTAATGACTTTATTTAAACTTTTTTGAATGGAAATTTTTTTTGTAAATTTAAAAATTATATTCATATTTTTGTAATAGATTGAGTAAGAAATATCAAATTTTCCTTTTTTGTTTGTGTACTTATTTTGCACATTGGAATAGAACTGTGGCCAAAATTAGTAGATTTCTAAGCAATGCTACCAGTATATATAATAAGTAAACATGGGAAAACACAGAGACCGTCCGCCTTCCCCGGACCCCTTCCTCCTCTTCTACTACTATAATGACTCCTCCCACTCGCCACTTTTCCTCTCATTCCATGACATCCCATTTCAGATGAAAGAGTAAAAGCAGCTTCGCTGCTAAAGGTTCTGGTTTTACTATGTGATTCTTGATTCTTAAAAAGTAAAACTCATCATCATCACATTCCTTGTTTGGGATTTATTGGATGAAGCAGCGCATGATTTGATCTCTTATATCAATAGTGCAACTTTATTTTTATTCAGGATCCCTGCGAACCGAGATCCACTATGTCTCATTCGCAGTAGCTTGCAACAGTTGGGTTAGCCACTGTTGTATTGAATTTATAGGAGTTGACTTTCCTCACCTCGTTAGGCCTGTAGGCTCTAACACTGAGGATGGAGGGCGACTCGCAGGCTTGCCTGCAACACGCACTTCCAACGCAAACAGAATGCTCAGCAGCAATGATTTCTAATAATGGACCCGGACCGGCTACGGAATTGAAAAATAGTGTTATTGAAAGGCTAATAAGTAAACTAGAAGAAATTTCTATTATGATTCAGGATATTAAAAGCACCCATGAATTTAATGGTCAGGAGAGAAATCGAATTAACAGCGTATGCAATCATTTTGCTCAAAAAATCATGCCAAAAAATAATGAAAATCAAAAACAAGACGCGGAATTTACTAACGTATCTATCATACCTACCTCAAATAAATTTCAAATCTTATCCGAAAATGAATCAACAGAAGGAGAAGATCCCAAAAAACAAGACGGAAATAAAAGAATCAAGAATAAAAAGCATAATAAAAACGCGAAGAAAAAACTGAAAACATAGTGGCGCCATCTATCGAAAAAAATGATCATAACTTGAATAACAACCTCGAAATAAATACTGAAATAATTAATTCTTCACAATCTAATGATATTAACTACAATAGCATTGACTTAACTACTAATGATAATCATACACAACAATTAAATAACCAAAATGAATTCTCTGGGCCTTCAGCAGGAACAAACAAAATACCACCAATAATTATTCGCGATTCCAAAATCAGCTGGAAAAAATTAGATATGGAACTCATCAAACTCAAGCTAACCGGATATCATGCCAAAAGTAGTGGAATGGAACTTAAATTAAAATTCACAGATATTAATTCACATCGCATAGCAACTAAATTTCTCGATGACAACAAAGTTCAATATCACACCTATGCACTTCCTGACGAGAGACCCATACGGGTTGTCGTTCGCAACTTGCCATATGATACTCTCACTGAAGATATTACACAATCATTAATCAACGATGGATTCAACGTTCTCAGCGTTAAACAAATGACAAGACGAAGAAATGGTGAAGTTATTAATTTACCTCTTTTCTTAATCACACTTCCATTAAATAAAAAATCTAAAGAAATTTTCTCACTGACTTACATATGCAGATTGGCAATAAAAATTGAAACCTACAAAGGCCGCAGTGGTCCCACGCAGTGTCATCGCTGCCAACAACTACATCATAGCCAAATGTCTTGCAAACATACACCTAAATGTGTTAAATGTGGGCAAGAACACTTCACATATGAATGTAAAAAAACCAAAGACACTCCTGCTACCTGTGCTACTTGTAAGGGTGAACACCCAGCCAACTATAGAGGTTGCACTTATTCCCAAGCTTCAATAAAATCTACAATAATTGAAAAAACAGGCAATAAAATAACAAGCAAAATAATAATTCCTGGAAAATCTTATGCCCAAGCTGCTATGCTTGAGGAAGCCAAAACAGCTACTGGTGAAGCCAAAGATATATTAAACCAACTAATGCTCTTCGTAGATTACCTCAAAAAATCAGGGGTTATGGACTATATCCAAAAGTCCATACCACCCACTGAAACTACTCAAAACCAAATGGACACCAATGACAACTAAAAATTTCATTAATACAACTCAGATTGGCCTCTGGAATGCAAACGGATTAGAGGAGAAATTCACAGAACTCAAAAACTTCATTATCGAAAATGACTTGGATATTTGTGCAATTACCGAAACACATGCTAAAGGAAATCATAAATTCCAAATTCCAAATTACCAATCATTTAGATGCGACCGACAGCTCTACAGAGGAGGCGGCACTTCACTTTTAGTTAAAAATTCTATTCAAGCCGCATTATATAGCTCAGATAATACTAAAGGTTATGAAGAAGTTTCCATACTTACCAAAATTAACAATAATAAACTTAAAATTACTGCACTTTATAACCCTCCCCAAAGAAAAATAAATAATGATGATATTAAACAGCTTTTTCCAATGAATCAAGAAACCATTTTATTGGGAGATTTAAACTCCAGACACACTCTCTGGGGATGTCGCACTACTAATGCTAATGGCACTGCACTTCTAAATCTAACACAAAAAAATAATATTAAAATTATTGCTCCCATTGAACCTACTTATTATCCTGTTTTTACCGGCCATAGACCAGACATTCTGGACTTCCTACTTACTAATAGTCACCTAAATATATCTGCAAATGTGTATAATGAACTCTCATCGGATCATCTCCCCCTCATCTTCTGCATTAATTTACACAAAAACTTTAAAATAAAACAATCAAAACTACTAATTGGCAACTCTACGAAAATATACTTACTGCAAAAAATCTGGAGATTAATAATTTACAAAATAACAATGATATCAACTTATCTATTAAAACCCTTACAGAACACCTAAGTCAAGCATATGAAGAAGCTTCTATTGAAAGACCATATATTAATGATCATCTTATTTTGCCTAAAGATATCAAAAACAAAATTAAACAAAGAAATAAATTAAGAAAAAAATATCATAAAACCTTTAATCCTCTTAAACCTGAAATTAATAAACTCAGCAAAGAAATTAAAATAGAATGTCAACAACATACAATCAATAAATGGACTAATAAACTTTAATCATTAAATACCAAAGACAATTCTATCTGGCAAATGGCTAAAGTAATTAAAAATAATCATCCAATTAACCGACCGCTTCATGGCTTGTTTATTATGATGATGATAAAGCAGAAGTTTTCTCAAACACCATGGAAGAGCAATTTACTGAAAACACAAGTAACGTTAATGAAGACTTTGAAGAAGAAGTTGAAAAATTCAATAGAAATTTTTTCAAAAATATCAAAATCAACGGCAATTTAGAACCCGCTACCAATGAAGAAGTGATCAACATCATTCACAAACTTAAAAATCATAAAGCCCCTGGGCATGATCATATTAAAAACAAAATGCTCAAACATCTGCCTCTTAACATCATCATTATTATTACTAATATCTTCAATGCCTGTCTTCGAACCTGCTACTTCCCACTGAACTGGAAACAAGCTATTATTATACTTTTTCCCAAACCTCTCAAAGACCCAGTTATACCATCTAATTACAGACCCATCAGTCTCCTCTCAACTTTAGCTAAGACTTTTGAAAGAGTTATTTTTAAAAGAATTATATATTATATTGATTACATTCCTAATGAACAATATGGCTTTCGTAAAAACCTCTCCACCACCAAACAACTTTTACGCATCATTGAGTTCTTCGGCAGAGGATTACACAATAAAGAAAAATCAGTATTTCTCATGTTGGACATTGCTAAAGCTTTTGACCGACTTTGGCATCATGGACTTATATACAAATTAATTAAACTTAACTTAACATCACCTCCCCCATGCCACTTATTAAACATTCCAGTAGTTTTAAATGATTTCCACAACCGTGAAACAACGCTGTGAGCGATGTTGAACTTCCTGGCGATATCTGTTATTTTTCGCCCTTCTTCGATCTTTCCAATAATTCGGCCACGCATAAAATCATCTAAGTGATGTCGGGAAGACATACCAAAAATTTCAAGTTCGTCTATTTAATCTTTCGTGTAAAACTTTGATTTGAAACAACAAGTTTCCACACGCGTCAAAACCTTTAAAGCTCTTATGAACGCTATCACGTGATGAACAGACATGAAAAAAAATTTGCATACGCATACTTCTTCTTACTATATCCTTCACTTATTCAAATTTTCCACATTTTGCTTCCTTTCATTTTGTGGTTGCTATGGATGATAGTGTTATCCGTCCTTAGCAATTGTCCAGCAGTGTATTAAAATGACATTAGTAAGCTTTCATAGTTAATTCAACGCTTATCCCTGTTTTTTTTTTTCCAAGTAAGGGTAATTTTAAGAAACGATGGTCGAATTCCACTTCAATTTTGAGAAATCATCCTTCTGTAAAACCTCAATACTTGTATCATTATGAATTCGGTGCTAACGCTAAGTAATTCCGTCGGGCATTTAGTTATGCTAAAAATTCATAAAAACGTTGTTCAAATAACTGTAGATTTAGATCATGAACAAAATCGTTTGCTTATATACGATCGACTTTAAAACTGACTGTATCTAGTCGACACAGATACTGCTAATTTAATTAACTAGAAAACACATTCTAGGGAGAAAATTTTTGTTCTGAGAAAACTGTCGATAACTTTGCATCAAATGGCTCAGATGTTCTTGTTTTGGGTAAGATAACTTGTGAGTTAGATTTTAGAATTTGCAGGAAAACTCTTGTTGCTGATACTTTTAAATAAATTTTAGAAACAGATATTTAACTTACTTTAAGTTGTTAGTTGATTTAAAAAAATTAAAAAGTAATTAACTCCAAGTTATGTTTTTATAAAAGGGAAAACTCCAATTTCCTCACTGGATTTAACTACTCTTGCAGAGGATGCCAATTATCACAAACTCTTACCACAGTATTAAAGAAAACAGTACTAATAACTTGAATTTCTCCTCAAAAACGTAAGATATTAAGCACCACAATGAAACTACAGACCATCCGATTTTTGCAAAGAGTATTCGCCTGCCACTAGATAATGTAGCCGTTTAAAAAGAATTTGACTATGTGTTAAAAATCAGCCTACGAAGACCTTCAAATAGCCAATGGACAAGTCCAATTCAAATGGTGCTCAAATCAAACAGTACATGGTAAATATTTGGTGATTATAGATTAGACACACAAGCACAATTGCATACCGTTATCCTCTTTCATATATTCATCAAACTGCGTTTAGTTTAAATGATTCAAAAATTTACTCCAAATTATATTACGTTAGAGTTTATCATCAGATTCCCGTTGCTGAATCTGACATTAAAACAAATTGCCATTATAACTCCGTTCGGTTTGTTTGAACTCATAAAAATGATTTTCAGCTTTGCAATGGAGGACAAACTTTCCAACGCTTCATGTACGTCGTTCCAAGGGGATTAAACATTTGTCTCGTTTACTTCGACGGAATTTCAATTACTTCTAGAACTTTGGAATATCATTAAATTCTCTTAAACATAATTTTTAAACGATTTGATTAATACGGAAAACTGGGTTTTTGGAAAATCAAAATTGAAATTCTTAGGTTTCGAAGTATCCGCCATTGGAATTACTCCATCCCGCAATTAAAGATTGCACTCGATTGAAAACTGTTTCAGAATAGCGTAGATTTTTATCGATGTTCAATGTCTACCACAGATTTGTCAATCATGCTTCTGAAATGCAATCTCTTCTGAGTTCATTACTCACAAATGAAAAGAAATATCCTACACCAATAGATTTATCATCTAAAGCTATACAAACTTTTGAAACTTTCAAAATAAAATATTTAAATAAAAAAGATTTTCAGAAATTACAAACTGATTTTCTGATTTTTTTTCAAATTTTTATGTTGAAAAGAAAGTATTTTTATATTTATTTTGAATTAATATTGCATACTTTAGAAATATACAAAAGTAGCTATTTTTTTTAAAAAAAATGCTTCAATAAATATAATTAAAAAACATACAAAAATCTACTTAAATATTAGTGTCAAAACTCAATACTGTATATTACAGATTATATATACTGTGAAAGTTATTTCTTTAATGAGAGGCAGAATGGAAACATGCCCATTCGTTCGACAGAATGTAATCCATCTGGTAGATCAATTAGATCGTCTGTAAGATCAAGTTTATACTGCTCAAAAATGTTTATTACAACAAATTCATACTCGGGGAAACGAAGTTTCTCGATATGACTTACGAGACTCAATAAATACAATGGTGAGAAAATCACATTCTCTCAACAGGTAATACTGCCCAATCTCATTAACAATGCTTAACCCTTTGACGGTTAGGGAAAGGAGCAGTTTCCGCTTACTTAATTCGCGCTGAGTTGCGAGTAAACAGTCGAAATTTGCAGCTGTTTTTCCCCGCCGTTCTTCCGAAAATGTCACCATTTTCTGACGATGCCGTAGATAGCTCACCTCGCGCGTTTTATAAAATTCTTAAAGTACTTTTAGTACGTAAATAACAGTTTTTAAGTACTTTAAAATAATTAATAAATGATAATTAGTAAATTATAAATGATTATAACCAATTATATAATAATAATCGTTAAAATTATAAATATAAGACAAATATTAAATTGAAAAGTCTAAATAAATACAACTAATGTAAAACTTTATGTAGCATTTAAATACAGTCATTACTTAAAAATCTTTTTGGGTGTGATATACTTTAAAACATGGAATTACACGTAATGGTGAATTACAGTCTTTGCAATATGTATGTGTTTCACGGCGAATTCTTTTCCCATTGGCATCATTTTTGTTGCAAGATACCACATATCGTCTAGTAGGTCTAGTACTTAACAAACACCAAAAATAACGCGCCAAAATGCCAATAAAAAGAACAAGGTAAAAAGACAAACATCCTCAATCATTGTGAAAAGAAATTCATGGAATCCGTACTGCCATCTGTAGACAGTAAAACTAACTAAAATCGCGAGTAGGATTCGTTCGTAACATTACCAATGCAGAATAATATCGGCAAACGAGCTCAGCTCGTCAGCGCGCATTGGGGGAAAATTTAACTACGCGAGTAGTACTCGTTTCTAAACTTTTCGGTCGAAAACATGCTGCCGAGCGGAACACGTTTGCGCGCATTATGAAGCACGATTCGATTGCGAGCTCAGCTCGTTCATAACCATCAAAGGGTTAAACTAAAATGAAGATAAAGGAAGCAAAAGAAATGCTTTCTCCTCCAGAAAAGAATGATATTTTCCGAAAATCTTAGAAAATATAAACAAAGTTAAAAAAATTGAGTAACGCAATAACATAATTGTAAAAATACATAGATATATTTTAATAGCTTACATAATGAAAAATTATTAAAGAAATTTCATATAGTAATAAAGTCAGGAAGAGCAATTCATTAAAAAAAGCATCTAAAACCGCATAAATCTGATCAGGGGCATAGAAACATTTAAAAAAAGAATTTGAAAGATTTAGTTTTTATCAAAATACAGAAAAATCCAGAGAACAAAACACTTTAAAGTTTAAAGTTACAATACCAAAAATTCATAGAAAAGCTAAGAAACATTTTGAAATAAAATTTTAAAAAGTCAGTCGCTCAAATATGAGGCGATATGAATTTAAAACTGTAATATTAATGCGATATCAAAATTATCTATCTCTAAGGTCTCTAAGGTAAAATGTAATTATTATCCAATTAAAAAAGATGGGGTAGGAAATAAAATTTTAGCTCACCAAGAATTAATTGTGACCAATGTACAACTACACTTATATATCTCTGAAATTATCATGACACCCATTATCTAGCCGATTTCCAAAAACAGTGATTTGAAACTATAAATTTACTGGAATGATAAATAACATTACGTCAAATTAATACAAAAAGAATAAGAACATTCCATAGGTAGCGCAATTGTTCCATTGGGCAGCAAATGTCGTTATAAAATGGCGCAAGTAATATTTAGGAAAAACTGAATAACTAAGAAGGAATGTTATGTAATCTTTCCAGAAATGTATATTCACATCACAATTTGTTTTTGTACCAGCAATGACAATTTTGGTTGTACGTTAAAGGATTAAAAACATATTCTTCCAATTATGATATTTTTCACCGACTCTATATCAAGAAGATTCTACGTGTAAAGTAATATTTATATAGTCCCCTAAGTTCTCTATCGTATTTAAGACCGGGAATTCTTTTTCCAAATTATTCGTTCAAAATCTTAAATTTTAAGGAATTTATCAATGAGACTTTCTAGATAGAGACTAGCGTCATATGCCGCAAAAAATTAAGATACGCTTTGAAAAGCCAGGTATAGCAGCCCAAGATTTCCTTCTGACATCGCTGATTAGTCATAGATTTATTTTCAAAAACACAACAGAGTTCATGTCCATTGATCCATATTTTAATTCACATCATCAAATCTATATTATATAAATGTTCCCATTCTCATTATTCGAAGGATAATTTCATATTTCTGATTCCCCAAACTATTAAGCTCCACACTCTTAAGATATTTATAAGCACATATATAAAATTAAGTTTCAAATCATTGAGAATGAGAAAATTAGACCATTGCTGTACGCTGAAGTTTTGAAGTTCTTTAAATCTATTTAAACGATTATTATTATTATTATTATTTTTGCAAAGAAGTTTGACATATAACTTTGGCTTTCTTATACAAGTGCTTGTAACTTTATGTATTCTGTCCATCATTTGAAATGACGTAATAACATTTGTTGAGGCTGCAAGTGGTGCATTAAACTTCTTCTATGACGAGCAATTATTGTTGCATACCAATCTTCAGATGTAGGTGTCATTTGCATATGGTTCCTGATTTCTTACAATAGTTCAATATTTTAAAAAACATTTCCATAAATTAGAGAGTCAAATCATTATTTTTAAATATTTACAATCCTGTTTTCTTTCATGATTGATTGCTAAACTAATAAACTGCCAAGTCATAGATTTTTCTAAATGTTGTTGAAAGCTATAACAAAGTGAAATGATTAAAAGGGGAATATTTATTCACTCAAAGTCATATTCTGTGGTGTAAAATTTCTCTCAGATATATATTTTGAGAAATGCTCTGTATTTAACTTTAGATGAGGTAAATCACATTTGGATATCTGAAATCATTTAATGTTTTTTCGTTTATTTTTCTCTCATTTTTCGGAAATGCGGGTCTGATTAATTGGATGTTTCATTAAATCTAATTATTTTTGTTAATTTGGCAAGAACTTTGGAGATTGTTGTATTATGAATACGAAATGCGGTAATAATATGATTTCTTATTTTTGTGTCACTGTTATTAAAAATAAACAAATTTGAAAAATAACTCTCATCTTTAATATTAAATATATGTAAAACAACTTTTGAGAGGAAGATTTGTATCTCTTTGGGTTTCCACTTTCTTACTTAAAATGGGTGCCAGGATAGGACAAACTTTAAAAAACTTCTTGATACATTATGAAATGTGTAATGGAACTGAATTTTAAATGAACATTTTCCTTTAGTTGCCCTGATACATTTAAGGTTAAATTAGCTTCTTTAACAGCTATTCACGGTATTTCTATTAAGTAACCTATAATATATTCCATAAATTTATGGATTGCATAATCCCTTGAAGAAGTACTTGTCTGAAAGAAGTTATGTGAAATATAACATACCTCCACTAATAAAAAATGACAAAATGTATCTTTAAATATTGTGAAATCTTATTAAATTATCTTAAAAAAGTATTATTGATTAATCTACACAAGTTTTCAGACAGTTGGTATTTTTTATTTCTATGGAAATAATTTTCATCATGGGAGAACTATATTACATTCAATTAATGATGTGTTTCGTGTAAGAGAGTTAAAATCTAGAGGCATACGAAATCACCTTAAGGAATTTATCCTCTAACTTTCGATACATCGACATGTTCGGACCACATCCAACATCACAAGGTCTAACGGCAATCGACCATTTTACCAGCTGACCAGAAGCACAGCTGAAAACATTGCTTCTGTCTCTTTGCGCTGCTAGATATCCCACTTTGGAGTTGCGTAGACTGTGGTATGCTACGAACTCGCACAACAGCTTATTATACAAAGGCCAATTCCATGGTTAAACACTTTATACACTTAAAATCGTCCATCAGATTTTATGACACTGAAAGATTAGTTGCATTACTGACGTTAATTCTTCTCGGTTTGAGATCTTTGATTAAGGAAAACCTATCGTTTTCAAGTGCAGAGATTCTCTACAACACATCTCTCCCAAATTACTTGGTGACTTTTTTCGATCTTCCAGCTCTTATAATGAATCTCGGAACGTTCCGGATTTTCTTCAGAGATTTCGTGATTTCATGGCTACTCTGCCACCTACTCAAGCATCACGGAACAGACATTGATGCATTTTTCTCCATAAGGATTTACAGACATGTACTGACTTGTTTGTGAGAACTGACAGTGGTCGCAATAGTCTACTCCTCCATTTCATGGTCCTTACCCCGTCATGAAACGGATTGACAAAGTTTCCTCGGTAAGAATAACAATAGAGACTCAAACTTATCTATTGATTGAGTTAAGTCACGTTTGACTGAGAATATGCCTCAAGAATCTTCAATAATTTAAAATTTCCAGGCTAATCTTCAAAATAAATCAATTCTGAAAAAGAAAACCAAGTCCTCTAAACAATGATCGATAAGGAATCCTAAAGATTTTAGTGACACAAAATAAAAAGATCCGATATGCAATTAATCATTCTGGTACGCAAATTATGTGAAGTGGGGGTGAAGTTCGTTTTCCTGATCTTTATCAGTCAGAAATTTATGCTAGTGAATTTTAACATTCGAGAATCTTACTGTATAGGGAGTGCTATGGTGCGCCAGTAAGCATTCAGGCTAGCAGGAATTTTCTCTTAAGTTTCATTTTGTACTTTCATCTTGAGTTATAACATTATGTGGCAACAACGATTGATGAAAAATTAAATTTATGTAAAGTATGTATTTATATACGATATAGAAATCCAATATCTGTAAGTCATCAGCACACGCCGGGAAAACTTTTCGTTCTACATATGTTAATAAATTGAATTTAGATTTTTAATAATTCGGTTTAGATTATTTTCTCAAATTTCACTAACTCACCCTACCAAATTCGAAAGTTCGAAATTTTTTCAAATTGACTCGACTTTATATTTGTTTTTCAGCATAAGAATAACGAATTTTTGTATTGCCAAAGTTAATAGGTAGGACATCAGATTTGGAAGCATAATCAGTTAAATCTATTTCTAATACCATTGCATTATTGGGTCTTTCAGGTTCACAAATTTTGAATTTTAATTGTATACATTTTAATTTCGAGGATTATTTTTGTGATAGTACATTTTTTATATTCTGCGAAATCAGAAATCTTTCTAAATTTAAAGGTAGCAACAAACCTGTCCACCGGGCTGCTTGTGGATGCTGTCCGTTTTGTGGGCTCCTGGTGTCTTGTATACTTGAGAAACACGAAAGACTCACGTGATCAATGACATCACTACAAGCATTGACCAATGAAAGTTTATTTAAAATTTGAGTAACAGAGGGAGAGAGAGAGAGTATTGTTTTCCCGTTTACAATATATTTATTGCATATTCTTTCCCCAATTCATAAAATTGTAGTTTTTGAGATGTTTACAATTATTATTGTATAAGTTAAGATAAAATTTGTTATAAAATTACTCGAGAAAGGAATCTATAAATAATTGAAACATTAAGTTTTATAATAAAAAATAAATAAAAACTTAGAAGATTTAGGTAGTATTTCAAGAGTTCTAAAATACCTAATATCAATTACGGGAAAAATTCCTCGTTTCGAAAGCTCCCTTCTTATGTTGAACACTTAGACCATCTAAAATTAATTTTAAAATATTTCTTTTCATATGAATTGTTATATTGAGACAATTGTATAGATTGTACCGGTTGTGAAATTATTTTACATGAACTGCTACTACGTAAAAAAATTTTACGTATATGCATTTGTGTTCATTTCAAAAATCTTAATTCAATAACTGTCATTTCTTTATATGATATTACATATAAATCACAATAAAAATAAACATATTTAACATATAAATATTTCTTATTTCGTCTTCGATGTGCTTCTTTGTCAGCAATCATCTTCATTTAAATACTTTTGCATGCCTAAAAAAGTCATATCAAACGTAATTTCGTGTTCACACAAAGGTATCACAAGGATCCGTTCAACGATAGGCAGCTTTACGCACCGTAACACATCTCCTTTAAAATACGAGTATTAAATATAATCCTCAAATCAAAAATTAAACTTGCCGTAAAGAACTCACATGCTTAAAAATTAGAAGAAAATATAAAAAATAAAGCCTGGAGCACAACTATCCGTAATCTTCTGGACTACCCTAGGCACAGAGCTGTTGCTGCGTTCCGTCTGACAACAATGCACAACTGCCTTAATGCACAGCTCTACAATCTCAAGATTGCCAGTAGTCCTGCCTGCCTTCCTGCAGCGGCCATCAGGCGATGACTGCAGACCACCTCCCGTTTTAAGAAAAAATTGCATCTACTCCCGGTATTGGGAGGCTAGAGAACTTCTTATCGGCCTAAGGCCATAACTCTGTACGTATTTCCTGTCTACTTGTTTATTCTTTATTTTTCTCTGTATCCACTTTCCTGGCGATAAAACAGTGTTCGCTTTCGCTGACTGCATTTCAAATAAAAATAACATTGATAAAACTCTCTATAAAATTAACTATCTAGATCAACTCCTTATTTCCAGAAGCAAATCTTTAACATTTATTTACAGCGCAGTCTTAACGCTTTTGTTATCTAATACAAATTTTATTATGATGCTCAAATTTTAAAAATACTGGAAGTTGTATTTAAAAAGGGTACAATTGCTTTTTAAGAAGACACTGGTTTATCAAAATGTGCAAAATTCACGAAAATATATAAAAATTTTCTTTTCCAATCTTAAAAAAAAAAGAATTCTTCTCTGCATTATACAGTAAAATATTTCCGGTAAGACAATTTTGAATACAGTTTCAATTTTAATAATGTTAACAATGAGCCACTTCCCTTTTTCACTTCTAACCAAATACATTAAACATGTAACATGAGGACAATAAATTTTAACAATAACTAATTGCCAATAAAATATGTATTTATATTAAGAAATACGTTTCAAATATCATATTCTGACCAATATTAAGTGGTTTTTACAATTAAATCTTGTAAAAATGAAATATTTATTTTTTAACCGACTCAGCGGCTCAGAAAATTTCAAGAATCTTCGAAAAATATTTCCTTTTTAAAAGCAGATGTACTAATTTTACCCACTTCCCTAAACTATACAAAAATCGTCGACTGTTTCCCATTCTCATTGGGAACATTTCCTACTCCCCTGAAAACTGTCACATCGTTCAATTTAGAGGGAGGGGACGTCACTTTCTACTAACTACACTATCTAGTATTGTATGTATTTTCCAGAAAGAATTGCACATCCCAATAAAAGTGGTTAAAACGAAAACTTAATCTTTTTTTGTATAAAACTTAAAAAGCAAAAATTATTAATAAATAACTGTTTTTTTGTGTAATTGAAAATGTTTGAAGATATTCCTCAGTGTTTTTAGATTGACTTGGTAAATAATTTGAAATTCAAGGAAAAATGGTATCCACAAATTATGACGTTTTAGATTTCTTACGCACTTTAATTAAGAAAGTTGCTTGTCACATTTTCTTGTATATTTATCATTTTCTGTATAATGGAAATTTCTCTTTTTGAATGAGACACAGAAGCTTTTCAAATTTTTATTACAGTAAGATAAAATAATGTTAGTAAAAATACTTTTTCTCACATTATATTTTTCTTAACACAAACAAATATTTACTTTATATGAATACATCTATGTAGTAATTAGTGTGGTGTTTATATGAAAATAAAAGGCTTAATTATTTTTCAACTTTTATAATGTTATTTTCAAAAACATTAATTATAGCCTTTTAATTTATTCAACTATAAATGTTTTGAGTTTAAACAATTAAACATAACATTATAAAATTTGCATAATATTGTGAATAAATGTGTGTAATGTTCTTGTTTTATACTATTTCTGAAAAATTACTTTCACTTTATATTTAAATATTTGGAAAAGTTTTTTAGCCCAAAAAAATTAAATATTTATAAAAAAGGATTAATTTTCATTTTTGTATTATTGTATATGAAAATAAAACTATTTAATGTAAAATACATGTAGATAAACTTGCATTAACATTGTTCAGTATAAGAAATTTTAACACATTATATTTGCTGATTGTGAACTTTCTTAATTATGATATTTCTTATATATTTACATTCTAAAACAATATTATTGAATCATTTATTACTTTTACAATTTTTTTCTTTCATATTAAAAAAACTTTATTTAGATATTTTTAAATTTCATAAATATCAAAATATATTCTCTATAGATCCAAAAATCATTCACGATAACGAACCTTTGCTAGGAATAACGTACTTTTGAAGGAGAGGGTAGGAATGAAACAAGGTGAGAAAAAGCAGTTTCTCATATGTCTACTTCAACTAGAGTAATCGATAAAATCCCCTTTCATTCCATCTGTAACTAAATGGAAACATCTTTAACCACACAGGAAGCCACGTGTGCAGTGAATTATCTTCCTTGAAACGAAATCCTGACCTATATACAGGGGATATATGGGAAGCTGTTTGAAACAGTACTGTTAATAGTCGAATACTTGTAAAGATTGTAGAGAAAAGAAATTTCATACCTCATCCTTTAGTATTCAACTACCTGTGATAAAAAGACTTCGCAAGGTTTTAAGGAAAGGAAATAATTAAGTGAAAAATGTTTGAATACTATAGGATTCTCGTTTCGACTGTTGAAGTGATAGGACGTGCCTTACTTAAGCTCGTGCTTAGCAATTTTGACAACGCGAATCGGTTCTTGCTTGTTTTTCCCAGCGCTGCCCCTTCCCACCGATGGCTGAGGACGGCGGCGCCGCCGACTGACCTCCGGAGGGGCTCCGTTCACTCCTGCCGGAAATTACCGGCAATATTATGGACATTCCGAATACCAGCTACTCTAATGAATTACCCGGTATGGATACTTCTGCGACTCCGTCACCTGTGCTTATGGATTATGGTGACTTGCCTCCCCTAAGTGCACCTAGTGATCGTGTTAAGGATATGCCCGGGTCCAAAGGCCCTTTTCAGAGCCATCAACTTACTGTGCAAACTGTTCGTGTTCCTCACGTGTCAATGCCTGAACAACCTGGTTCTATGCAGAGCCAACTAAGTAATGACAAATTTCCAAATGCCTCTGGTGATAGTGACTACCCAGTCACTACTGAAGTGCGTTCGTACATACAGAGTGCAATAAGAAGTGTAGTGCCAAATTTGGATGCATTGTTATCTCTTGATCCTTGTGTTCTTATCACCAAAGTGGAAAGATGTGAGACCCTTAGGGAATTAGTTAAAAAAAGTGAACTACTGGAATCACTTGCTACCACCCAAAAACGACTTATGGAAGTGATTGGATCCCAAGATGTGAACTTTCATAAAAATAAAATCTGGATATACCAATACGGACTTTACAAACATGCATTCATCAGCAGTCAAGAACTTATTATATTAGAATTCTTAAAACTAGTATTAAATCTAAAAACTTAAATCTAAAAGAAACGTAATCAAATTATCTAAAAGTAAAAATAAATGGTCGGTGTTAAATGCAAATGATGCTAAAAATAGTTCTAAATTACAAAATAGCAAATCTAAACTTGTAAAATCTTATGACTCTGATGATCATTTATCAGACAGCATTAACAAAATAGATTGTAATATAGATAATGCTATTGCTACTAATGAGTGCAATGATTCTAATTCTGTTGTTGTCGGTGATGTAAATTCTATGATAAATGTAAACAATTGTAGCGTAAACAATCATATGCAAAATGTTAATAATACGACTAAGACTATATCTATTGATAACAATATGTGTAATGACAATACTACTGTAAATAACTCATGGTCATATGTAAACAATGTTATGTATAGCTCCTCCCAATTACCAACTACTAGTAAAGATGTAATTATGTATAACACCCCAACTAAAAATAAGGGAGCTCTAACTAACAATAGTGATGAGGAGGGTTTTATTAGACCCAGAAAAACGGCAAATATTAAAATTACCACTCCCAATCCACAAACTAACACAATTAATAAATTCTCTCTTTTAAGTAATTTGCAAACTGAAATTCGCGACAATAATGACAGTAGTCAGCCAACTACCGCTTCTCCCAGAAACTCCATTCCCCCTATTCTGATCAAACTTAAAAGTAATTTCACTGAACTCTTAAACGATCTTAAAATAAATTGCGACAAAAATATTACAGCAAAACTATCAGGAGAATTTCTCAAAGTATTTCCAGCCTCCTCGGAAATTCACAGAAAAATAACAAAATATTTAATGGACAATCAAATCGAATGCTTAGTAATTAAAAACCGTCTTGAAAAACCCATTAAGGTTGTTATTAAAGGCTTACCCCGCACCACCCCCCCTGAACTAATAAAGAAAGAAATGACTAACAAAGGCTTTGATGTAGCCGCAGTAGCAGTCATGAGAAAACATAGGGTCAAAGAACCCATTCCCTGCTTTTTAATCACCCTAAACTCTAATGAAGTAGCCTCCAAAATTCATGATGTCAAAGAAATAATGAATTTAATTATTAGAGTCGAAACATACATTAATAATAGACCTACGCAGTGCTATAATTGCCAAGGGTATGGGCATAACTCTGCAATCTGTCATTTAAAACCGAACTGCGTGAAGTGTGGTGAAAAACACACAACTAAAGATAGCCCCCATAAAAAAAATAGATTCCCCAAAATGTTGTAACTGTGGCAATTCACATACCGCCTCATACGCAGGCTGCCCTGCGAATCCAGCTAATAAAAACAAAAAATCGCAACCAACGATTACAAAATCTGCAAATTCAATTAAAAAAAAATTTTCCTTTGCGCAAGCTACTGCACAAAATATTACACCACAACCCCAAAGCAACACTATTCCTACTCCCAACCTACCTAACTTAGGACAAATTGAAAACATTCATACTATTCTTCAACTGTTTAAAGAAATTAATATAATATTTAAAGCTTATCCTGCACTGTTACAGGCAGTACCTCTTCTAGAGAAGACCGTCCATCCAACAGATAAAGTCAACATTTTATTAAAAGCTCTTAGTTTAAATAAAATTAACAATGATAATTAAAAAATTCGAAAATATGAAAATTATGATATGGAACGCAAATGGTTTGCACAATAAACTTCCGGAATTTAAAACATTTATAACGAAAAACAATCCTGATATTATTCTACTTCAGGAGACCCACCTTGTTAAGACTCATAACCTCAATGTACCTAACTATAATATCTACAGAAATGACCGCACCGTTCGCCAGGGAGGTACGGCCATTCTAATCAAAACAAAGATCAGCCATACATATATTCCCACACCTAAATTGCACTTTGCTGAAGCTACAATTATCAAACCACACTTCTCGGACAGCTCTGACATTACAGTGGCATCCCTCTACATCCCCCCCACCTCCAATTCTTCACTTCTTTCTGTTGACATTGAAAACCTAGCAGCACTGACTTTTAAGATCATCCTCGCTGGGGACCTCAATGCTAAACACCAGAACTGGGGTTGCAATTATGCAAACAGTACTGGAAAAGTCCTAAACTCCCTTATAAGCAATACCGACTTTAAAATTTTTAAACCCGATAAACCCATTCATTTTGGCCCTACACACGTAAATTATATAGATCTAATAATAATTATACAGCTCTGTAGGGGTATCCAACCGCCCATGAAATTATTAACAATCGAGGAGCTCCCGTCCGATCACTACCCAGTGCTAATTTTCTTCAGCAAAAATAATCAGCAAGAAAGTGATTGGCAAAAAGCCTGCCACAATTGGAGTAAGTTTAGAAATAAAATTAACTGTTTAATTCCAGAAAAAGCCTTTCATTTAACTGATGACCCATCCCAACTTGAAGAAAATGTTAATAATTTTACTTCTATTATAAATACTGCTCTCAATCACAGTAAATTCACCAAAATGAATCATCAAATAGAATACTTGCCAGACAATATAATTGATTTAATTAAAAAACGAAATAAATTAAGGAAAACTCATAATAGAACCAGATCTCCAGTGATTAAAAATCAAATTAATGCCTTAAAACGAATAATCAAAACTAAAATAGCTTTACATAACTATGATTCATGGAATGCATACCTCACTAATCTCAATGTGGAGGATGGATCCTTCTAGAGAGCAGCTAATAAAAGGAGAAAAAACAAGGAGTGTGTCCCCCCACTCATAGATGGCGCCAAAGTAGCACTCACAAATTTTGAAAAAGCGGAATGTTTGGCAAACAGTCTTGAAAAACAATTTCAAGCAAACAACATCAGTAATCCACAAAATGACCAGCAAATTATAAACACAGTAACCAATTTCCTGACTAACAACATTAATAATCAGCCTTTCATTGAAACACCTGCTTCAGAAATTGAAGAAATTATTAAACAACTAAAACCCAAAAAAGTCCCGGTCATGATAATATCAACAACAAAATTATGAAACAGCTCCCTATTAGAGCAATTTGCTGCCTCTCTGCAATCATCAACAGTATACTGAAAACAAGTCATTTTCCAAAAGTATGGAAAAGGGCAGTTATCATTCCGCTCTACAAGAAGGGTAAAAGCAAAAACCTCCCATCCAATTATAGACCGATTTCTCTTTTGCCGACTATGGCCAAGATTGCCGAAAAAATTATTCTTAATAAATTATTGGCCTTTGATGAGACCAACAAAATTATTATTCCTCAACAATTTGGCTTCCGTAAAAAACTTTCTACCACCCACCAACTACTCAGAGTAGTAGAAAAAATTTCAAAAGGAATCGCGTACAAAAAATCCACGGGAGGAATATTCATTGATATAGAAAAAGCATTCGATAGAGTTTGGCACCCTGGTCTAATTTACAAACTAATTAAATTCCATTTCCCAACCCAATTAATTACTTTAATTAATAATTACCTCTCCAACCGCTCTTTTACTGTTAGAGTAGGAAAAGATATCTCTCTTGACAGACCCATTCTTGCAGGCGTACCGCAAGGATCCCTGCTGGGTCCTCTCTTATTTAACATCTATATCAATGATATTCCGCAACACCAAAATACTATGCTCTGCTTGTTTGCGGATGATACTGCCGTTTTGTCCACTAGCTCTCTCTACTGGAAAATCCATGCTACCCTTACTGAACACCTCATGGCCATTGAAGAATGGCTTAATAAGTGGAAAATTAAAATAAATCCAAACAAATCCACTGCTGTTATTTTTACTGGGAAACGTACTCTACCCCCCCAGATTCAACTAAGCGGTTTTTCAGTCCCCTGGTCAAATAAAGTCGAGTACCTCGGTCTTACGTTAGATAAAAAACTTACCTGGAAAGCCCATATTAATAAAATTAAGAATAAATTTATTTCTGCCAAAACTTCACTCTACCCCTTAATTGCCTACAAATCAAAGCTCTCCATGGCTAACAAGCTATTGATTTATAAATCATACCTTCGCCCTATTATCACTTAAGCAGCCCCAATCTGGGATGGTGCTGCGGAAACGAACCTGAAACTTCTTGAGGGTCAGCAAAGTAAATTTCTTAGACTGATCACTCAATCAGACTTCTACATCAGAAACAATTTGGGTGTCCTTCCCCTATCAAGATACGTCCAATTCCTTGCTTTTCGCTTCTACAACAATCTTTATGAAATTGATAACTCTGAAATTCAAGCAATTGAAAACTACAGTCCCTATGAACTTTCCAATTTCCACAGACCAAGGGCGGTTCTGCGGGCTAAGCCAAATTCAAACTTATCTATTTGCCTCCCAAAAAGTAGAAATTAATAATTTCTTCTTCTTATACTTAAAAAAAAATCTAAAATAAAATACAGAAAAGGAAAAAAATTGTATTTATATATATGCATATATAATAGAATAAAAAAAATATTTTGTCTTTATATAGTTATATCAATACTGTTACTATGTATATAACGGTAATTTTTTTTTTGCACTCTTGTTTGTAATGTGTATTCAAATTTTTCTTTTTTATGTTTATTCATTATCATGCAAAGAACTCTCGTTGGGAGCACTTTAACCTAAGCAAAATATTTTATTTAATCTTTTGTGTTTAAATAACCTTATGTTTTGAAATCATTATGTTAATCTCAACTAAAGTTAGGTGTAGAAAAATTTCTTAGGAACAGAAGGTACATGGCCATTTAGGCTAGGAACCTAACAAACACTAGATCCACTTCTTCTATAGGAGCTATTTATAACTACTGCTGCATAACAAAAAATATAGTAGTATCAATATGACAGAAACAAAATGATACGAAACAAATTTTGCTTATCAAATCATAAAAGATTACAGGAATCCTATAAAAATTTTCAACTTTATAAATATTCTCTTTTTTTTTTGTATAAGTAAGGTAGAATTTTGGACAAAAAATTTCCAAACAGCAATTTATTTTAAATTTTAAAAATTCTGAAATCAGAAAATTTCAAAAATTGCGTTAATAATTCAAATTTAATATCCTTGATTGCATTTCAACTACATTTTATTTTTTGAAAGAATAATTTATTTCAGTTTTTGTTATTTTGTATTGTTAACATTAACATTAATAAACGATTTAATGACTTAACAGATAAATACCTAAATCCGAAGTTAAGTCTGAAAATTTGAATTTAATTATACAGTTCCTTTTTTGAAAATTATCTCAAATGTTTTCAAAATTCAAATGAATTTTTACGTATAAAAAATGCAAGAATTCTTTTCTATATTGTAAGGTCGTTTAAATGGGAGCCGGCGTACAAAAAAATTTATATAAAATGTGCTAAAACAGTATTATGCTTTCAATATAATGAATATCACAAAGTTATATATCTAGAATAAAAATCGAAAAATATTATCAAAATTGAAAAAGTAATCATTATTTAAATTGAAAGAGGATACATTCTTAAGACTTGAAAAGCTAAACAACAAAAATTTTTATAAGCATTTATTTTTCTATTCTTAATATTTATCTATTACTAGTTTAGAAAAACATTAATGTTTTAGATTATCACAAATTTACTTAAGGCGAAAAAGTTATGTTTGGTATCGAAAGATTACTTTTTTATTTATTTATTTATTTTATAAATTCAGAGCACCCCTTTAATTCTAAATTGATAAGTTTTATGAACGTTAATGAATATTCAATAATGAATCTTTTTTATAATTATATTTTTAGATCATCATATAACTAATGTACTATAAGTTTGCCCTGAATTTGTTAACTTTCTTTAATATGGTTTATTTTTACTCAAATAAATAACACCATATTCCTATAAAAAAGATTAGCTAGCAATTTAAATATTGAATTATTATATATAAATATATATATATATATATATATTATATTTTATAATAAACAATGATTGTTTTGCCAGCTCAAATTCATATGTATTTTAAGAAAATGAATATTTTTTTTCATAATTTGAACAGCTTATTAATTTATTTCTAAGCCAATATATCATTTTGAACCTCATTTTATTTCTGTAATCAATTTTGTCCCCTTAATATAATTAATCATATTTATGTCATCTATATCTTGTTATCGTTAATTCAGATTGTAACAACACAACTAAAAATAAACATTCTATTTCTGTAGTCGTATAACTTTAGCATACTATTTCATTCAGATGTGATGTTCTTTGCTTTCAAAACTTTAATTTTTTAAAAAAGAAATTTATTTGAAATACATAATGCGTTTTTTATATTTTTAAATTTAAATAACACAATCAATCGTATATGGAGTATACCATTTTATGTTTCAAAGATAAACCAGAAAAATTAATTTTTAATTCAAATAAGCAGAATAAAGTAAATATATAACCACATTTTACAACAAGAAATTCTCTGGTTAAGATTATTATATTAAAAAAATTTTTTTATACCTAATATGGATCGCGTTAAAAGATAATTTTTTTGTAAAACTAACGTATAAATACTTTGCTTATTTTAAAAATAAACTTGGTAATAAAATAATTATTTTCTGTAGGTTAAAAATTTAATTGCTTAGATTGTAGCATTAATATGATTTCGATTCACTAATACACAATTTCGATAGGATCATTCCATGTCACACACCTTCTAAAATAGGATTAAAATATTTTCTGCATTAAAAAGTTTAGCTCATCTTTAAATATAAAATTCCATTATTTTGCTTCTGAACAGCTTACTGTTTTAATTTGATTATTTATATTCCTCCTAAATCTATTTTGTTTTAAATCTGAAATAAATTTTTAGTAAGGAATTTTATTTTATTAAATATTATCGTTACGTCATCTAGAAAAATTATTACATGTATGCAAATAAAAAAATATATATATAGAATAAAATAATTTTCACAGCAGAACAAAGCTAATATCAGAAATATTGTAGTTTACTTTTTAATCGAGAAGATTTCTAATATAGTAAAATTTTTAAGGAATAGTATCTTTTTAATATTGATATATTAAAATAATGACTTTATATGGTGCAACAGTAAATAGTGTTGATCTATTTTTCAATATTATGTTTCATTAAAAAGAAATAAAACATGTATAATATTCTTGACTACACACTTATGAGACAATCATGTTATACTATTGCCTTAAGATGATACTTCTGTTTTTTTTATCAACATTTGAAGTTTATGTAAAAAAAAAATTTAAAGTAATAACGAAATAAAAAGCAATATGCAGAGAGTAAACTTATTAGCAAATTTTTTCCTAGTGCACAAAAATAAAAACGCAAATTAAAGGAATTTTAGTCATTAAGGTAAATATTATTTATTATGGACGACACATCGATTTTACTATGACAGCCATGAGCTCTTTCCCTGGAAATTAAATAATTTCCCTTTACGAAATTTATTTGTTTATTTCAGTCATAACTGGTCGATAAAAAATGCCGTCAAAAACAATAAAAACTGAATTAAATTAAATAAGATGTAAGAAATAATTAGCATAAGCAGGAAAATTATTAAAATTTAACTTAGAAAAGAAGGCAAGCTCGTTAGTAATTTAAAAGTACATATGGATTTAAAATTTTTGTGTAATAAAATCGTCTAATTCAATTAGCTTAGGAACTAAAATTAAAAATAATAGTGTATAAACTTGCTTTTTATTTCTAAAGCAACAAATTTATAGATTATTAAATTTTAAAGATGAATCTTGGCGAAAAAATAATCAGAATTTTAGATATTTGGCGTAAAACTCAGACTGAGCTGTAGTTTTCAAAGAAAAGTCTCCAAGGAGTGTGGTTTGAGTGATTAAGACCGATAAATCAAACCACCGATTAGGGGGAAAGCAAAAATAAGTGGTTCCTTATGTTTTCCCTAGCCCTGTGCTACCAGTATCTATAATAATTTAATGTTTATCAATGATATTTAGTACTCGCTATACTAGCTATTTACATATCTATAGAGATTTGTATAAAACTCTATCGTTCGTCGATAGAAGATCTTGTTTTGGAATTTGCTTATGGAATTTTGGAGTGGCCTAAAAGTCATGTTCAGTTAAAAGTGTAGGTTATTCCATGAAATGCTCATGCTGATAATGTCAATTGTACTTTTCATTCCAAATATCAACTTAATTTAACCAAAATTCGATATTAAAAATGTATGATTTTTTACAAACACCTATATTTCTTTGGTAATTAGTAGTTTTTTTAAATCTACTCCCTCGTGTTACAGGTTAACGTTTTTAAGCTAATGAGGAAAAGGGGCGCGGCGCACTGTTTTCTTTTGTAAGAAACTACTAACTTTGTTATAAAGTTTTATGAAAGGAAATTTTTTTGTAAATTTAAAATTATTCTCATACTTTTTTTTAATAGACTGAGTAAGAAAAATTAAATTTTTCTTGTTTATTTGGGTGTACATATTGTGTACTGACAAATAGCGTTGTCTCAATAAAGGAAAAAATTTGTTGAATTCCTGGCACTGTTATCGGTTTGTATAATAAGCAAATTTTTTTAATGATGAATAGTATTCAAATAGTGTATTTGTATGCAATTAAAAAATTTTACATCAGAATAAGAATGGGATCTTTTTAATATTCTTGTGCATGGTACGCACTGAGTACAGTTGAAGTAATAAAAGTTTTACCGATTATATTTCGCACTTGTTACAATTCCTTTTGTAGTGCTATCTGTAGGATTAAGAAATAATGACGAATGTTTTAAATTTTATAAAGGAACAGAGTAAGAATTAAATAATAAATAAATTTATAATTAATTAGAATTAAATAATTAAATCTATAACATTTTATATTATTCCAGAAAATTAATAAATCATTATCATTTATGTCTAAGCATTCATTTAAATATTAATAAAACGAGCTTATGTGATAATCTATATAAAATAAGGTACAAGTTCAGTATCCCCATACATATGATTTCTCGCCAAATCTGGAAAGCGTTATTTTCGTTGTAGTGTTGCCGATTTCAGCTTTTGTTTTTATTGTAGTGTTGCCAAATTTAGTTTTCGTTACTATTATTATTTTTTGTACCAGATTCCATTTTTCTCGTGTTTTAAATAATTTTTACGTTCTATATGTGCTTTTTTATAGTGGAAATAGCTTTTTTAGTTTCACTTCGAGAACTTTCCAAAACTTTCTTTGCTATTTATTCTACGTTTTAATTGGTAGTCATTTTACTTTCGTTTACTGTTGATGCTGTTGTGTTTCGTTGACGCCAGTGTCCAAACATCGTAAAATTTTCTTTTTTACTATTTCTTTTACATTATTTACTTTTATTAGGTTTAATGTTAGTATATATTTTTTATTAAATGATATATTTTATTTTATATATTTAAAATCGTTAAATATTCCTTTTCCTTATTTCGTTTTCTTAATTTATTATGATCTTTTTATTGTTTTAATTACTTTATTTCTTGTTTTAATTAAAAATGTCTCATGTTCAAAATGTTGTTGAAAAATATCAACAAATTATTTTAGCGAAAATTAAAGATAATAATGATGGACTTTTTACTTTATCCTGCTCTAGACCAACAGTTGGAAAACCCGGAATTGTTAATAGAATTTTTTTAGGTCAAATTGCTCAGGATTCGCAAATATTAATTAATTTTTTAACGGAAATTGGATTTGGAGAAGGTGTAATTATTTTATTTAAATTCTATTGCTTACATGTATTTTTTATTGTATTCGTGTCTCATTTTTATTTACTTAAAAAGTGTATATATTTAAAAAAAATATTTTATTCGTGTTTTTTTTTAAATTTTAAAAATTGTATATATTTGTAAAATAAGTTTTAGCATGCTTTTATAAATTTTATAAAATGTATATATTCAGAAAAATATTTTATGCAAACTCTTTTTTTATATTATATAATTTTTTTTAGTTAAATGTGACACTGGTGACAAACGAATAAAATGTCGAAATAAATATACCAATCGGCATGTCCGCTTAACTTCATACAATTAAGTCCATTTATATTTATTTCCCTTTTTAAATTTTCTGAAATGCTTATTTTTCGATCGAACTTCGGGAAGTTTCCCGTGTTAATAAACACGCGCCAAGCTTAGCGACTTGGCGACAAAAAAATTGCCGCGGTCGCCAAGTGTATGGTGATACTGAACTTGTTCCTAAAATAATTTTTATTATTTATATGCAACACTTCATTAATTGCAATATTTTGGTTTTTCCTGTAATGCTATAATTTCTTGTATGAGGCAAAGAAATATAAGTTATTTCTCTATAAACATTTTTTCTGTGAAAATTTTTAAACTTACAAATTTTCTTATACATATTTCATTCAATATAAATTATATTTGTTTCTTTAATTTTTTATTTATTATAAGCAAATCTTCAAATTACTCAATTGTAATTTTCAGAGATTTCCAATGTATAATAAAATAATAATTTAGACGCGATTATGTAATTTCTATTTTGGAACTTAATTGGCTTTTTTTTATATTTGAGTTTAGTATGTTTTTTCCAACAATATATAAATGAATTTTTATAATTAATTGGTAAAACGTTTACGAAGAATTGCAAAGTAAAAGTTTTAATCAATAACAAAGTGCTCTTTAGTTTAAATTTGCTTACAAATGTACAGCAATTAATCACAAAAATGAACTTAAATTCTTTTATTTTTCTATCGTTAAACAATAAATCATAGTAAAAAAATTTTATCTATATTAGAACATTTTTTTTATTATAGAAGACATTTATATATTTATGTAGTTGATAAACCAGTTTTTTTTAAATAAAAATTGCATTAAGTCACATAACTTGTTTCAGGCCACACAAGCTTATGGGTGTTTAAAAGCAATTATAGGTGAAAAACCAAACCTTTCGCTCAAATTTAAAAGACTTCTATACATTTCAATGATGAGACCAATTATAACATATGCATCCCCAGTATGGAACTTTAACAACAAAATGGATAAAAGGAAAATTAATAGTTTTCAGTACAAAATATTAAGAAAAATTACAAACGCCCCATACTTTATCAGAAATAAAAATATTGCTAAAGATTTAAAAATAGACGATCTAGCCGAACATATAAGAAAGTTAAATAATAAATTTTTTGAAAAAGCTCAGAACTGTGAAGCAGCAAACTTCAACGAAATTTTTAAATATCAATATCTTGCGGAAGACTGCAAATATAGACCAATAGCGAGATATTTTCTTAAGGAAAGAGATAAATGTAAATAGTGTATATATTTTCTTCTACTTGTATTAATAACCGGAATTATTTACTTCAGATTTTGTCTTTTGAACTCAGAGCTGATTGGCTATTACACGCAGTCAGGCTAGCGCTCTCCGTGAGTAAAGACATGTTTTTCTCCTCATGGAGCTACTACAGATGAAGAAGTAAAGTGCCTGCTACGCAGGCCGACACTTCGTAAAACATATTAGATCCAAGATCCAAGAAGCTACCTGAATTTCTAATATTTTAAATGCATTAAATAATTCATCTTTTAAAACCAAGTTCATCAAAAATTATATGGCTCTTCCAAAAGATATAAAGGATTTAAATAGGAAACGCAGTAAAATTAGAAAACATTATCAAAATACTTTAAATCCTGCTTTCAAAATTCAAATGAATAAATTAAAAAGAGAAATAAAAGAAAAATGTGCCATCTAAATCCAGAAAATTGGGAAGATAAAATTAACGACTTAAGTACTCAAAATAACTCACTTTGGACTTTAAGTAGAGTGTTGAAAAGAGATAAAATCAACACACAACAGAACTATTGTAGCCTCTCATGGTTTTGTTTATACAGATCATGAAAAAGTTGAAATATTTACAGACACAATGGAAAAACAATTTCAAGAAAATTCCTCACCTTCCAATGATATCTTCACCACAAATATTTTAAATGATACCATCTCTTTTTCTTCAAAACCATCAGAATGAACCTATTACAACTGAAGATGAAATTATTAACATAATATCCAACCTAAAGAAACGCAAAGCTCCTGGCTTTGAAACAATATGATCAAGCATCTACCTGAGAATAAAATTATGCATATTACCAATATTTTCAACTCATGATTAAATATTAATTATTTTCCAGACTATTGGAAAGAAGCTGAAATTAATTTCTTCCCAAAACCTGTAAAAGATTCCACTTACCCTGAAAATCATAAACCCATTAGCCTATTACCAACTCTTTCAAAAATCTTCGAGAGAATGATGTACAACAGATTAAAATCATAATTGAAATTACTTCCTGTTGAACAGTATGGCTTCAGACAAGAATTATCCATAACCAATCAACTCATAAGAATATACGAATTTATAGGCAAAAGTTCATACCTTAAGGAATACTCTGAATTTCTTATATTAGACGTGGCCAAGCCTTTGACAGGGTTTGGCACCAAGGCCTTATATATAAATTATTGCATCTCGGAATAGCTCACAATATCGTTTACATTATAAATAGCTACCTAAATCATAGAAAATTAAATATCAAATTAAATAACAGTATATCTACAACTAGACCAATAAAAGCAGGAGTCCCGCAGGGAAGCATATTAGGTCCAATACTTTATTTATTTTATGCAGTTGATTTTCCAGTTAAAGATGACATACATAGCCTTACTGCTTTTTATGCTGATGACACTGGAATAGATGTAAGATCCAAAAATCCAAATTTTGCTATCTCTAAACTTCAAAACAAAATCACTGACATAGAAGAATAATATACCAACTAGAAAATAGCCATTAATGCTTCTAAATCAAAACTTATAGTCATAATCAGAAAACCAGGAAAATATAAAATTAATAATCAACTTTATATATTCGGCGAACCCATTGAAAAAGTTAATAAAGCAAAATATCTAGGACTTCTCATCAATGGCAGACTCACATGGAGTGCTTAACTTAAAACTAAACTTACTTAAACCTTAGTAGACTACTTTACATCTCAACTATCAGACCTATCATTACATATGCTGCCCCTGGTGCTATCTCTCCAAGCAAGATATTCATCTTTTAAACACTTTTCAGAATAAAATACTTCGAAGAATTATCAATGCTCCCTATTCCATACGGAACAAAAACATTCGAAAGGATCTCAATTTAGATGAATTAATTCAACATATTCAAAAACTTAATATATTAATTTCTACAAGCAAGCATCCAAGTGCACTGCTGGAGACTTTGATAAACTCTTTTATGCTCATTTCTCCCTGAGGATGCTTAAGTCAAACCTAATGCGGCCTTTTAATAAAAATTCATCAGACGCAATACTCTCTAAGGCTTTTGCCTAATCTTTTTTTACTTTCAATAACTACACACACAGTTAAGTTTTGCATTTAATTTAACAATTGAGATGAATGAGTAGGTGCCTTTGGGCAGGAACTCAGCTATATAACTGCAACAGCAACGGCAGTTACCTGAATTTTAATCTATTTATAAAAAGTAAAGTAGCTTTGCAATTAAAACTGCATTAGTAATTTTTAAGTAAATACGATCATTGTATTTTTGAGTAACTTTTATGGTTGCATAAAAATTTATTACATATCAAAAAATTTAAAACAGTTTTACCAGCAATCTAAATTTTATAATGTAAAATATTGAATAATATAATTGAACTGTATATGTTGATATAATATAATAATAAATAAATAACTAATTTTTTTACATATAAATTTTTATTAATATATAATAAATAAAATGAAAAATAAAAAATAAATATTGAATAGTGTGTTTAATACACAAAATTGAGGAACATAGAAATACATATATTTTACTTACATCAATCCGAAATTTAAGATAAAAACATAACATAACATAAACATGATGACATAAATAAAGTAAAAATTAACTAAAGCTTTTTTCCATTTCGAAACTTTAAACTAAAATGAATAAACTACCTTTATTAAGTTTAAATCAACATTCTTATCATGAATAAATTTACTTTAATACCTCAATGTAGGTTTAAGAATTATATTTTTATAATATGCATATCTATATAATAGATTATGACACTCAAACTGTAACTAGTGCTTGAAAGATTCACGTGATAAAAATTATTTCTTTAAGAATATAAAAATCCCAATGGTTTGAAGATTTATGTGAATGAGTCTACAGTATATTTTAAGGTTTGACAATATTATTTAGAAATATTTTTCTCACTTGATTTAAATTATCCTCATAGAAAGTGAGTTTAAAGTTAGAAAAATGTTACACTGATGATTAGTATTGCATAGAGTCAATGCATGTAATAACATTTTTAAGTGAAATTGTGCAAATGTACAATAAAATATATATTTAACGACAAAGGTAGTATTGGGATAAAAATTGTTAATAAACTTTCATTGCTCATGGTTTAAGAATGTCTTTAAACACCTGATTCTTACGGGTTTGGATGATATGAAAAAAAAGACTGGGAATCCTTGAAACAGACTGCAACCGCATAACACCCGATGGACAATATCGATGGCTGCTTTAAAGCCTGAGAAAGATCTGATATTGCAATATGCATAATCAATAATTATCTTTAAAAATTAGTACCGTAATGAAATTTCAAAATTTATTTATATTTGAATTTCAAACTTCCTAAATGATTCGATATTTCAATGGTATTAGAAATGGATTGAAGTGATAATGCTTCCAAATCTGATGACCCACCCATTAACGAAGGCAATCCTTAGACCATTTAATTAAAGGGGAGTATAATAAAATGCGCCATTGTTATGCTAAAGAACAGATGTGTTGTGAAGTAAATTTTTAATAAGTTTCAAACTTTTGTAAACGTAAGCGAAAAAGATAATTTATAAAAACAATATCTTAAAGTAGAAATCTGTAAATCCAATTAAAACGGTAAATGTACTTATCGTGCAAAATTAAAAATAATAATCGTGCTTAATAAATTAATAAATTTTAAGCGAAGTAATAATCCAAAATGAGAGTAATAGAAGTAAAACCAATGAAAAAACGAATCTAAAATTTCGAAAATGGCAGATAAATTCTCTAAAGTGTAATAGAAAAGTCAAAAGCTGAATTCGATGAACTTGAGATTTTTTCGAATATCATTCAGTACTTGATCAAAAGAGAAAAAATTTAATAAATAAAGCATTTTAAAGTTTAAACAGAAGTTCATTGAAAACCACCAAAAGTTTTGAAAATGATATTATAATAATTATTTTTTGGCAGATACGAGCATGTAATTGTAATGTTAACTCGATCAGAATTTATTTTTAAATTATCTCTCTGTTAAGTAGTAAATTAAAGTAGTTCACTCAGTGTGCAGCACATTTTAATTGCAGCTTTTTTTTACCAAATATCAATCAGCGAAAAGCTTGACTAACGAATACTATTCGCAATTAGTCCTATAAATACACTTACGTGTAAAATTATTCTCGCATGAATGGAGTAACGGATTTCTCAAGAATTAACAGTTATAATTTTCTTTGTAGAATGACGCATAGTTAATGAGAAATAATGTATCAATAATATCATAATAAATCATTTACAATTGTAGATTGAGGCAATAAGTTGGTAATAAGAGATGAAAATCATGAAAATGGGGATATCTCAAAATACAGGCTTCAAAAATTATTACGAAAAATGATTTCTTCTGTCTTATATACATATATCACGAAGATTGTTTCTTCGGCCATTAACGCTGTTAAGCACTGTTTGGATGATTGGTTGAGTTTGGTGGCACAAGGTCCAAAAATAGACAAAATGAGTTAAAACTTAGAAAAGATATAAAAATAATTTTCAAAACACAAACTACACGAGAACATTGAAAAACAAAAATATATGTATAGAACACTATTAAAATGGAAACACATATAAAATAATGGAAAAACCAATATATTCACAATCATCCAAAAACTAATATATAAATCGAGTTAACGGTAAGAAACCTAATTCTTTTAAAACTGCAAATAGGTTTCTGTGGGGTGCTCCCCTAGCAAATTACATAATGTTAAAGTATCACAATTAAAAATGAGTTCATTATATAGATTAAAATAAGAACGTGCAAATAAAAAATGAAAAAAGTAAAGGGTGCATCACACGTTTCCCATCAATGATTTAGTTCATTCGAAAACAAATGTCTGTGGTTGGAACCTTCGTGTTAATCTCGCATCAGCACTTTTAACCGGTAAAACTGCTAATGAGGTGACGTATGGCAATATAGCATGCAATTTCTTATTGATTTCAATGTCCTGTGACTTTTCTGCCAAAGGAAATAAATTAGCTTTTAACACATTTTTTACATCAAACAAAGGCAATGATGTTTGAGATGGGTCGGATGCAGATTTAATGGCTCCCTCTCCTCATCATCGAAATTTATTGACTTTCAATTTATTTGAAAATAAAATCATTTCTCTTGTCAGGAAAGAATTCGAATGCTCCGAAGCTACTAGACAAAACAGGATGACATTCAAAATTACTTTTCCGAAAAACTTCCAAAATACTCAAATTGTCAGAGTACACACAATACTTTAAAATATCTCTTGTATTCACCTGCTGAAGGGCTTAATAAACAGCTATTAACTCAGCAGAGACGATGGAACAGGATGAATGGACACTGTAGCTAAGTTTGTTTTCAGTAACTACAGCGTTGATTGCGCCAGAAGCCTCGAAGCTGGCATGAAATTCATCTTAACTTTCATTTTCTTGTCTAATAAATTTTTTCTCGCGTAAATTATTGTTGAATAATTAATGTTAAATTAAACATCTATTTAAACTCTATATGCAATTCCTAACTCTTTAAGTCACCAGCAGTCACTGGGCAGACTGTGTTCCAGGTGATAATATATTTAATTAAGATTTAACATATTTTACTTGCCTTTTCAATCTTCATTATCCTACGAGAACAAATATGGACACATCGGACTTGTTGAACTTTGAAACTGAACTTCAGTGACTTCGAACTGGCATTTTGTAGGTATATGGGCTGTTATTTTAAATTATATATATATAGTACATTATAGATATTTCAAATAATTTTAAGTTTTTCCAAGTGCTTACATAAGTTTCTCATATTCTATTACACCTGAATATTAACTTTAAATTTTGTCCACATTATTTGTTTATTAGTTTTTGTATGCACTTTTACTTTTTCTCTCGACCTTGCTCATATAAAATATCTGACAACGCATTTACTTCTATCTGAACCACTAAGGTGTTTCGCGTCACTTTTAAAACATCTCCTCCCTTTTGGTTCGCTAATACGGAACTATGGTTTATTTAGTTATAATTGCAATTTATAGTGTCTGGAATAAGTACCAGTAAAACGAAATATCACTGCGTTGTGTCATTGCTGGAAGGAGACGTTTAAAGCTTAATCTCATTTTATTCGGCAGTCTCCTGCTGCTATCAACTGCGAAACTATTAAACAGCGAATAATTTTGACTTGCAGAGAATTCGAAACAGCTCAATTCAAAATACTTCTGAAAGACTTGGAACTTAAAGGCAAGAGATCTTCAAATTAATTATTGCTTTGTGTAAGATTTCAACAGGAATCCCCTTAGAGTAGAACTCCTAAGATCACTTTTCTACCAACTTTTGCCTGTATCTGAAGAATCTATTGATATCTTTGCGACAAATGCCTCAAAAATCTTTGTTTTGGGTCAGATAATTTGTGCTTTAGATTATAGAATTTGCAGGTAATTTCTTGCTTGATGACACTTGAATCAATTTTATGACCTGATTTTTTACTCACTTAATTTACTAATTGATTTAAAAAATGAAAAACTAATTGACTCTGTTGGTTACTTTATTGCAAAAGTGGAGACTTTTTGAATTTTCTCTTTGGATTTAACAAGTATTGCAGAGGATGCAATTTATCACAAACTTTTATTACAGTATTCATAAACATGTAATATAAACTTGAATTTCTCATCACAAAATCACGATATTAAGCGCCATATTGAAGTCCCAGACACGCCATTTTATGCAAAGATTAGACGCCTGAAACCGGATAATGTAGCCAATAATAAACTAATTTAAATATATATTAAAAATTGGCTTATGCAGACCTTTGAATAACCCATGGGCAATTTCAATTCAAATGGTGCACAAATCAAACAGTTCATTGTAAATATATGGTAATTATTGTTTGCAGTTTATATATAGAATTTGTTATATAGAAGTATAGAATTATATACATAGAAGTGTAGTTTGATAATTGTCGCTTCAGCAAAGTGCAATTTAGTTGTGGGAATATGTGATCTTTGTTTTGATTAGAATGGCCGTACCTCCCTGGCGAACGGAACCTTTTGCGTTCCAAATCATAATTTAATTAGACCTATATCTATTCTTACTCCTTAGTGCTCTAATGACCTCACTTATCTTCCCTCAATCAATCAATCATCTCAGTCAATCTGAAACTCACCCTTCATCCTATTTCCCTGTTCACAGGGAAATCTATTATACTAATACTCCTCTCCTCCCCCCTTGATGAGTTCACACATTTACCATGTAGTAAACATCTGGGGAAAACAATAATAAGTGGGAAGAATTTTATAAGAAACATTTCCATGGGAACAAAGAAAAGTAAAAATAAATTTTAAAAAATTGCCATCATAGCTTATGTCACGTAATTTGATACATTTCATTATAAAAATAATTATAATGAATTAGCTTGAAACACAAAAAATATATATACTAAAATTTATTAACAATTACATCCATGCATGTTTAGAAATATGTTTTAAACTTAAATTAGAAATATGTGTTCTTGATACTGGAACTCTGTAGAAATCATAAAATTACCATTTAGTGTCACATACAGTTATAGTAAGAACTAGAAAAGAGAGGTGAAGCATTATATTTCACCTTGACACTAATACTCAGTTGTCAGTTAAATAGTAGAATATTTTAGTCTATTACTAAACATAATTAAGAATCCTGTTATATGAAATCAGTATTAGTAAGAATAATTCATAAAAAATATGAAGTATGTGAAGAACTTGATATGTAAATGATGCATAGAAAGACTTATTTTTTGTTTATTCAATCAGATATCCAATTTATAACTTTATTAACAATGTGCAGTCAAAAGCTATTCAATAGAAAATATTATCAATAAAATTATAAGCATTCATACTTTTTTTGGTTCATATATTTTTGGGGATATTTAGTCAAATTAGATACTTATTGTATTGGCAGCTTGCAATTTATTTTAGTAGAATTTTTAATTTTAAAGTTAGACTATCTAAACATTAAATAAATTTTAAAAATTTAATAAATTTTAAAAAATTTAATTCTGCAGTTTTTTAATTGAAGCTTGTTAAAATAACCCTCTGATGTAATCAAATAATAAATAATTTTTAATCAAACATGAAGCAAATTTTAATTAAATTAAAGAAGAAAAACTTGAGCTAATGAAACCAGGCATTTGTCATGTAAGCATGGTAAAGTGACAAATAATAATATTTTGTTTGATATATTTAGTGAAAAAAATTTAGTTTCACCCTCAGTTTTTTACATACGATATTTTCTTCCCATTTATATTTATAATATCTTTATTAAAACACAAAAATCAGTATGAAATGTTATACTGAGGGTCTTTTTATTCATATAAATGAAATTTATAAATTTTCCCGTTTTTAAAGAATATAAATCTTTTTGTATTTCAAATAAATGAGTCGCATTCTTAAATTGAACTACAGATGTTCAATATTTACAACTTGTGATATATCTTATTTTGAATTTTTAATTTAAAAAATAGACAATGTACACACTAAATAGCAAAATATTTTTTATTCAGCGGTTTTTTATTGAAATTTATATTACATACAAAGTTTATTAAAACAAATCATGTGTGCAAAAAATTCTTTAAACAATTTTTATTTTGAATTAACAGATATTTTAATTTTGGCTTTGGAAAAAAAACTTGAGATGCTAATTTATAATTAAAGCATGATAGTGTCAAAAACAATTTAGTCAAATTAATTTTATCATGGGAATACAAAAATAAGAAGGAAATTTGATGATGCAATTCACACTACTTTGTTACTTTCATATTATCACATCCACCTTATCTGCGAAAAAATAAATGTCTTCAGCACCATATAAAATACAAATAAAGTTGTTATCTATTTTAAATATGGTGCTAAGATATTAGCAAACTATTCCGCTTTTCCTTCATATTTCGAAAAAATATTAAAACTTGCAAACATAAATTAACAAATCGACTAACACGAACCTCGTTTCAAATTAGACTTGGGAATAAGAAAACAATGGGTTACTAATATTAAGTCTGAACAATAGTCACATTTTACACTACCAAATTATTGCAACTACTTTCTTCAAGTGCGCAAGCGTAAGAAATTCCCATTTGGAGCCGACGTTCCGGGCGCAGTCTCAAGACGATTGTCTAGCACAGAAATCTGGATCAACAATCCACGAAAGATAATCTTGTTCATTATCTTGAACTTGAACTTGAACTTGATGTTGTAATCTGAGTGCCAACCCGGAGGTTTCTACTCATTCATCATGCAGTAGTGCCGATGGCCGTTGATTAAATTGTCTTGTGATTGAAGAAGGAGGGAGAGAGAAAGGAAAGGAGGACTATTTCCTCGAAAGAATAGCATCGCTACAAAAGTAGGATGCTATTGGTCTATATTTTTTATCTTCCAAATAATTTTCAAATTTGAATATATCATTGAAGTTTGCCGCTGTGCAGTTGATGGCTTTTTTATAGAATTTATGATTTAGAGTAGCAATGTACTGGTTGAGTGGTTGTAGGTTCAGATCGTGATGGATGGTTTTATTTCTGATATAATAAGGTGAGTTAGTAATTTTTCTTAATATCTTGTTTTGAAAAGTAGTAAGTTTCTTTAAAGTTGATGGAGATATGGTGTTCCAAGCAGGGGAAGCATAAGTCAAGATAGGTCTAATCATTGAGGTATAAATAATCTTCTTGGTTTTTATATTGGCATTAGATTTGGGTCCAATAATGGGTTTTAGCTTGTTTATAATAGAATTTGCTTTGGCAATTATGTAATTTACATGATGTTCCCATGTGAGTTTATTATTAATGATGAGGCCGAGGTAAGTAGCTTTATTAACTATTGGGACTTCAGTGTCGAACAGGATGAGGTTGTTGCTAATTTTTTGTTTTCTTTTATGTTTTATGATGAGAAGTTGAGATTTTTGGGCATTAATTGTAATTTTCCATTCCTGGCACCAGTTTTCAATATCTTCCATTTTATTTTGTAATCTAGCAATAGCATAGTTCACATCTGAGGATTTAGTAATGATGCCTGTATCATCAGCATAAAAAGCCGTTAAACTATTAAAATCAGTGTGATCTATAGGAAAGTCATAAGTGTAGATTAAATAAAGAATTGGTCCCAGGATGCTACCCTGTGGAACACCAGCTTCAATTGTTCTTGTTGTTGAATAATGTCCATTGTGATGAACTTTAAAGGATCTATTTTTTAAGTAGTTGTGTAGAATTTTGATGAAATGAGATGGAATATCCATTTTAATTAATTTGTAAAGGAGGCCAGTATGCCAGACTTTGTCAAAAGCCTTTGAGATGTCTAATAAGAGGAAAGCTATAGCTTGTTTGTTTCTTTTTGCTCTGCCGATGTAGTCGAGTATACGTATGAGTTGTTTTGTGGTATCGAGATTTTTCCTAAATCCGTATTGTTCAATTGGTAGTTTTGAGAGATGGTCTTGTAGTCTGTTATAGATGATTCGTTCAAAAATTTTGCTTATGGAGCTTAGGAGGCTGATTGGTCTGTAATGATGTGGCATAGTGGGATCTTTTAAAGGCTTAGGAAAAAGGATGATAGAGGCTATTTTCCATTGATGAGGGAAGTAAAGGAGAGTTAAGCAGCTGTTGTAGATGTTTTTAAGTTCCAGTATATAGGTGTCAGGTAGTTTTTTGATCATAATATTATTGATGTTGTCCATGCCTGGAGCTTTCCTGTTTTTTAATTTGTCAATAATTTTGAGAATTTCATCAATATTTGTGGGAGGAATAGGAGAATTTTCAATATTGTTAATGTACCGTCTGACTGTTCTACTAATATTTTCTTCGGATGAGTCGAGGGTGTTTGTGTTGTTGACAGAAAATTGATCTTCGAGTGTATCAGCAAAAACTTCAGCTTTAGCTTCTGTTGTGAATACAAGTCCTTGTTTACCATGGAGGGGCCTATTGATGTTGAAGTTACTTTTGAGGGATTTCGATAGTTTCCAGAGAGAATTGTCTTCAGTACAAAGGTTTTCAATTTTTTCATTCCAGATGTTGTTTTGATGTTCATTGCTTAATTTTCTAATTAATTTATTTAATGAGTTCATTTCGGTTTTATAAGTGGGGTCACAGGTTTTTTGCCATTTTTTACGAATCCAGTTTCTTTGTTTGATAATTAATTTAATGTTTTTTGGGAGGATGTGATAGTTAGGAATGGGGTCTTTATAGGAAGTTGCTCTGGTGAGTGCATCTTGTAGATCTTTATTGAATTTAGTAATGTTGTTTTCGATTTCATCGGTGGTGTTAGCAGTGAGATTTGGGACTTGATTGCGAAGAAGAATATTATGGTAGAGATTCCAGTCGATGGATTTAATTTTAGTATTTGCTTCAGTGGGAGTATTTCCAATGATGGCAATAATAGGAAGATGATCGGAAGAAAGATCGTTAATGACATCAGTAGCTATTGGAATATGAGAATTACTAATGAAAAAGTCCAGAATATCAGGGCGATGATTCGGGGAATAGTGGGTTGGATGAGTTGGTGCTGTAACTTTGAGTTGCAATTTATTTATAATTTGAATGAGTGCTTTGCCATTATTATTATCTATTCTGCAACCCCAGCTAATGTTTTTACTGTTAAGATCACCTCCTACAATAGTTGGAATATTATCAGGGAACAGATTTTTAATGTTGTTAAAATTTAATTTATTTTGCGGAGGATTGTATAAGGCAGTGATTTTTAATAATGGATAATTTGGTGTTTTTATGATGATGGAAACTTCCTCGAAACCTTCAGTATTATTCTTGCTGTATTCAACTGCTCCAAGTGATCTTTTGGCAACAATGGCGACACCACCTCCTCTGTAGTTGAGTCTATTGCATAAAAAGGTATTATAGTTAGAAATTTTGAATGAGTTCTGTCCATTGAAATGAGTTTCTGTGATGAGACAGAGATCAATGTTGTGTTCTGTGATGAAGTCTTTAAGTTCGGTAGCTTTCTGTGTAAGGCCATCAGCATTCCATACTGCAATGGTGAATGGAGAAAAGCTATTGTTGTAATTGGTCATTATTTTCTTTTTGTTTTTGGCTGGCTGCATGGGAAATTGTTTTGACTGCTTCAATGATTCCTGATGATTTTATAAAGTCAACAAGGTTTTTAAGTTCGTTGGCAATTTGTTGGGCTTCATTGATGGTACTTTTAGTTTCCTCTGTGGCTTTTATTATTTCTTCACTTCTAACAGCAGCAGCATAGCTTTTGCCTATAAAGGTTCTGTGTTGATAGATTTTGTTGTTAGTAGTGCTTGTTTCAATGTAATTTTTTGTTTCTAATTTAGGATATTTTGGGCAGCCTCTATGATTTGAAGGGTGTTCTCCTCCGCAGTTGGCACAAGTGGCTGGTAATTCTTTAGATTTTTGGCATTGGTAGCTTAGATGGCTTCCAGCACATTTTAAACATTTAGGGGCGTGTCTGCAAGAAGATTGTACATGATGAAAGTTCTGGCATCTGTAGCATTGAGTAATACCTTTTTTGCCTCTGTAAGCTTCGATCTTAACAGTCATATTTTGTATATATCTTCTATCATAAATTGTTTTGGAATGTTTGGTTGGTGGTAATGTTATGAGGAACATTGGTAATTTGTGTAAAATGCCATCATATTTTTTAGTAAATTGTGTTACATTAAGTACCGTATATCCATCTTGTTGGAGGTCTTCAATTATATCAGATATTTCGGTGTCTTCAGGAAGACTACGTGCAACTACTTTAATGTTCTTATCTGATGGGAGGATGAATGTATGAAAATTGATTTTAAGTTCATCGAATTTTGCAGTAATGATTCTATGGGCGTGAGAATCTGGTACTTTGATATTTATTGTGTCTCCTGAAAGTTTTCCAGTGTATCCTGTAATTTTTAAATCGTCTATTAATTTTTTCAATTGCTTCCAGTTGTGTTTAGAATCTTTAACAATTATTGGAGGAATTCTTGTATTTTGTAGTTTTGCTAGTTGAAAGTTATTTGCATTGTCTTCTTCATTTGTTTCTAGTTCAGAATTTTCATTTTCTATATTGTTGTTTGAGTTATTTGTATATTTTTCACAGATTTCTTGTATAATTGGTTGCAAATTTGGAGTTTCTTTGTTGATGGGCGTGTCCTTTTCTTTAGAAGTATTTTGTTCCATAGGAATTTCGGAGTTGTTGCTGGAACAGGCGTTGTTGGTAGTTACATCTTCGGTCTGATTGTGGGCGGGGCTTAAGAGGGTGGTTTCGTTATTACTTTTTTCTACAATTTGAACTTTGTTTGGTTTATTTGAGTGTTCTAAGATGTTTTTACCATTGGATCCATCGTAGAGAGGGCGTTTTCCTTTGTTTTTATGATGATTGTCAGCTGGTGAATCTAAATAAACTTCATTTTGAAGAAGAACAAAGGAATTTGAGGTCTTTGTTGTGGCGCCATCTATCGATGCGAATGGGAGTGCAAAAGAGTCATTCGTCGAAGACAAAGGATTTATTTGTTTTATTTCTTTTGTAATTTTCTGTTTTTTCTTTGAACTTTTTGTAATTTTTGGATTTTTAAATTGATTTGCAAAGGCCATGAAGATGGATGATAGTTCGTTTCGTTCTTCATCATCAAATTCAGAGGTATTTTGTAAGTCTTTCATCATGTTTCCGAGTTCTTCAATTTTATTTTTAAAGTTCGTAATAAATGATTTGGCAAGACATTTTCTAGTGGAGATGTTATCACCAGAAGGGAAATCGCTCTGCTGAGACAAACTGCCTGAATTATTGCAAGTTGATCCAGTGTCCATTTCTTCAATAGTTCCATTTTCCATTTCCAATCCAGAAGTCGTCTTCATGTTGTTTTCTTGTTCATTGTTAGTGTTGTTAGCGTTGGACCTATCCATGTTGCCCAGAATTGTGCAGCTGGGCGAGGCAGTCAAAGCCCTCGGTCCTAGAACACGCTCTGAAAAGAGCGTACCAGCAGGGTTAACTGTCTCCTGTGATTTATTTATTTTTAAGATCTTTTCCAGCGGAAAAGAGAAGAGATAACACAAGATTATCTCAAAAACAGCTTAGCAGTAGTTGTCACGAGACGAAAGAAAGGTACGTCTTTCCCCAACCAAGGCGAAGCAGTGAATGATGTGATGAATGATGTTCATTATCAATAGTTTTAATCCATATCTGTACATTTTTATTTATAAAATATACTGGAAACAATGCTTTGAAATTCATATTTTTTATTCGTTATTCGGCCAAAGCGTTTTGAATGAGTGAAAAACACACAAAAAGAAGTATAATTACCGTTGTTGATTTTAGAAGGTTGTGATCAATTCGTAATGATGTAAGTTAATTAAAAGCTACTAAAAATACATTTCTAATGCCAATTAAATAAATCCTCGGATCTACATAGAATAATAATTCACGAACACGTTATGAATTAACTCTTACTTTATACTATATTTAAAGAAACAACTGTATCAACAATCCTCTAAGGAGAGTTGACTTTTTTTAACAGATAAAAAATTATTTTTTACTCATGCAATCATTAATGTATATTGATGTATATAGTTTTTATTTATAACATTTACTGGTAACAATGCTTTGAAATTCACATTCTTTCTTCGTTATTCGGGCACAGCCTTTTGAATGTGTTTTTTCACACATTGCTTGCAAAGAAAAAATAAATAAATAAACATTTTTTCTTCTTCAGTCTATATTAAATATATGAATCATTCCTTAAATTATGCAAAAAATTTCCTTCCAGATAAATTTTCACAATGTTTTTAATGTTGTAAAAATGATAGTAATGTGTCACGCCCCTTTTTCTCATCAACTAGAAACCGTAAAGAGGTAACTCGAAAACTGCAGGTTTGGAAAACTTCTAATTACCAAGGAAATATAGGAATTGTAAAAAATGTCATACGCTCCGAATATGAAGTAAGGGTTAAATTAAATTGATTTTTACAATTAAAATTACAAAAATAAAATATTTTGTTAACAAAAAACCACAACCATCCATCTCTCGTATAATTCAAAATACCTATTCGTCTAAACTAAGCATTATGGACACAGCTTGCCAAGCGAAAAATATCTCCAAATTTGGCAAAATTTGGTAATTTTTTTCCTTTGACAATTTTTTTACCAAGTTAACTCAACGAAAGCGATTAATTGCCAAGTATAGCGAAGAAATGTCAAACCTCTTCACATGGGGGAAACGCTTGCACAATATTTGACTTTCACCATTTTCATTTTTTTTTTGTTTTGTTATAAACTGAGAGCTATAAATCTTTACATTTCTCTTTAGATTTTGGATTTCGCTTTCAATGAAATGCGACAAAAAATTGAAACTGTCTTCTTCATTTCTATTTGAGCTCACCGGAATATTTTTATACTCTTTTAAGTGACGAGACCAATTTTGCTTGGATGATAAAGATGAGAAAAAAGTTATTTTGGGTGTGAAAGTTAGGGCATGATAAAATAAATGTTAGTGACTAATGTGAATGGAGATGCTACGTGAATGATGTTAAGAATACGCATGAGGCGAAAAGAAGCATTCAAAGGGTTGCTGGATTTCGCATGGATGATTGCCTGTTTGTGTCATATTGCAATTGTAGTATATGTGGGTAAAAAACTACTCTAATAAAGATTTATGTGTTGAGTTGAATGTATCATATCATGCTGTGGTTGATGGGAAAATTTTTTGTCTTGATGTGTGTGTAGATGTACCTTTGAAAGCAAATAATTCGATAGGAGGATCAGGCGTGATTGTGGAAAGTGATGAAAGTAAATTTGGAAAGCGAAAGTTTAATAGAGGAAAGACAGTTGACGGATGGTGGGTGTTTGGAGGTGTTGAAAGAGAGCCTGGGAAATGTTTTATGACAATAGTTGAAAGCAGAATGAAAGGCGTCTCGTTGTAAATTTTGATAGAAAATGTTATGCTTGGAAGTGTAATTATCTCTGACTGCTTGAAAGCATACTTTTTTTTCATCGAATGAAGTATTTCAGCATATAAGAGTCAACCATTGTCTATTTCAAGGGTCCTGATTCAGGCGCTCATGCCAACACCATCGAAGGGACGTGGAATACAATGAAAAAAAAGTCTGAAAGTTACTCGGCCGAGGTAGTGGATTAGTTCGATTCCTACCTTCTTGAACATCTGTGGTGAAAGAGGCACTCCGCATTCAGCGCGATGTATTTAAGATTTCATTGATGATATTTGCAAATTGTATACACATCAAAATCAAGATGTGACAGAAGAAAAATAACGATAAGAATTTTATTCTTATTAATTTTTTAAAAGGTAAAAATTATTTTTAGCAGGCAAAGAATTCCTAGAAATGTAATTTAAATATTCAAATATCCAATAATGAACAGAGCTATAGAGTTGTTATGTTTTTTAATTTATTCCTAATTTGTTTTTCTTAATTTAATAGTTATCGCAGAAGTTGCTGAATTTAAGTAGTTGTATGAATTAGTATAAATTAAAATTCAATTTTTAGAGTAAATGTTCAACGTATTGTATAAAATTGTTTAACAAAATTTGAAAAATTGTACTCTTATGTGTTGATTTGTAGTATTTCATTTAAAATCATTGGGATTTTCAAAATTATTTTATTGAAATATATAAAAAAATTCTATTCTGAAACACTTTATTTTATTTATTTTTAATAACATGTCATTAAATGTCATTTTAACTAAGATATTTTTATATGTTTTTGTTAATTTCTTTCATTCAATTTTAATTCTGAATTATTTTTAAATAAAACCCCCTATCGCTTCTTATTACGATTAATGTTTTTTATTCACTGTTAGTCTTAGTAGCTTGAAATCGGAGAAACTCACGGTTTTTGAAACGTTTGTTATTTTAGTTTTCTTATTTAGTGCTAATCTTGGCAATTTGAAATCGGGATAACCCCGGTTTTTCTGATGCCGATTAACATCCAGTTTGAGTTGCTAATCAAATTCCAATACCTACATCTTTTCCGCTTGGGGAAAAGAATTTTGTCATTTTGGTCAGTGTGTGACCATAAACCTGAGTTTCACCATTTTGATATTACAATATGCATTTCTATTCTGATTCCGTAAATTGAATTTCTTTTTTTGTTGAGCATTCATAAAACAGCACTTTGTAAAGCTAATCATTCATTCGTATTTATATAAAAATATTGTTTGAAATTTATTTTTCAATTATACATTGTAAATTTCTTCATAATACAAGAAATTAGTTCAAGATACAGGAATCTGAAAGTTAGACTACAGGAAAGGAAAACTTGTAATGATTGAATTAGCGCGAAAAGATCGTCGATATAAGCAGAAAATGCTGTACCTAGAAACTGTACAAAAAAATTTTCTTTTACCCAAGTAAATATTTCAATATATGTCCTTTTACAGAATCGTGTTCCTGCTGCCAGTTGAAATGTATTTGTTTTTATAAAATGAAAATATTTTTACAATCTTCAAAGGAATTTGCATTGCAGTAATTGTAGCGTCTGCTCTTTAAATGTATCCATTCATGAAACTTTTTCACTAAATCTCGGGAAGCTTAACGGAGTAAGGTAAGTGTGCTCCTGAAGCTATGTCTTCTCCATCTCTTAGGCAACTTCTTCATTAGGTCCCAAAAATGTTTTTAATTAGTACAGAGGCAAATGGCTTAAAGTTAGAAACCTCACAGCAAAGTTTAGACCAGATCAAATAAATCGTATTTATGACAAAGGTCAGCTTTATAATTATCGGAACTCTAGTAAATTTCGCATAATTTAGCATTTATTTTATGCTGTTGGTCGGATACATATCGGATATTGTTTTGTGCGTGACCTATTTCGGGCGGAGTTTTGAGAACCATTAAGTTAGAAAACATCAAAGCTATGATAGTAATACAAGACAAAGGCATTACTCTGTTTGACAAACTATGCTAAGTAGGCGGAGATTGACACACCCTTTTACTGGCCGATGACATCTATGAGGAAGAAATGAAACCTGAAAGAAGCTTATTTTTTTCGTGATCTGACATAAATTGCCTTGAAATAGTAACACTCTTATTTTTAACAGGATCTGTAAACTTAGAAAAATCTTTTTAAATTGAAACATTTTTCATAGTTTCCTCTTTCTTATTTAAACATTTTTCTTTATAATTAAAAATATTAATATTTTATATTAAGATAGATATTGATTTATTTTAGAGTTAAGAAGCTATAAAACGCTTCGAAAGTAAACGCTGGCTGACCACCTAATCAGGACATATGCTTCGTACATCGAGGTCTCTTGGTCAGGAAAACAGGAATGGCCACAGAGGTATTGGCCTACATGGTCTGTCGTGCCAGAGTGTTTAGTTTACTTTCTTATCATGCTTTAAATTATAAATACTCTGGGAAAAAATTAAAATATCTTGCCAAAATTCTTTATTATTTTATTTTTCTTAAAACTTTTTTTTATTCACTATATAAATTCAAGAGCAAATGTCAACAACTGCATCCAAAGATTGCTTTACTTAATATCATAAGAAACTAAGCTGGAGGTACGATTTCAGCCCCAGGTACTCCGAAATCTTCTATGCTACCCAGCAAAGACAAAGATGCCGGGCATCCATCGGGCCGCTACTGTCAGCCGTCTTGGCCAGCAGCGGCCCGCCGCTATTTGGCCTCGTCGGCTCCGTCAATAAAGTGGTCGACGTCATTGCTGCTGGGCCGGCAGTACGGTCCGTTGTTGGCCCAACGCCGGGTGGCCATCAATGCCGTATTGGCCGCATGTGGCCCATGTAATTGCCAGTACGTGCCCATATACGGTTATCCATCGGCCCTTTACCGTTTGGCCGACGATAGCCGCTTTCACCGACGTAGGGCTGGTTATGGTTATTTATTTCTATAAATATTGAAATCATTATTTTTGTTAATATTGTATATATTGTTAAAGTTAATATGGAAATATTGGAAATCCATCAAATTAAAATTGAATATATTTTTGTGATTCCAAAAGACAATTGTTATCTATTTAACTGTCAAATATCATTAAGTGCTTTTTTAGTTCTTAATTATATAAAGATTAAAAAAATATGAATTACTAACTCATACTTTAAATTATTTTTTTGAAAATGCAATCTAAATTTTCTAGTTTTATTTTAATATAAATTTTATTTAAATAACTTTTATATTCTGTTTTTAAAATTTTTGTTATTACAGAATTTCATTATTTATAAATTTTTTTAAAAATAGTTCTTGTGTAAGCAAGTGTCAATTTATTGCTAAAACTGAACTTGAATGTATAAAAGAATTCCAGTTGTATGATAATTTAATAGAATTATTTTCCAAAACAATTAACTCCATGCAACAAGATGTTGAGAAAAATGATAAAAAGTATAAAGATTAACACTTTTTATTACTTATAAAAATTAAGAAAACAAAGCCATAAATAAGTGAAATGTCGCCATGAACAAGATGTTGAGAAAAATTATACAAAAGGATACAGATTAAGATTTTTTTTTACTTATAAAAATTAACACAATAAAATATAAGTGAAATGTCTAAACATTAATGGAATTAAAAAATTTTTATTTATGATAATATTGAAAATAAAAAAATATATATTTTTATTTAGATTTGAAAATAAGTTTTGCAAAATTTTTTTTAACATTTTTAATTTACAAGTTTTTATTTTTATTTTTGTGGTCCACCTTCCGAATTAGTACTCTGGAACAAATTACTCCTTTTGTAAAGATTTTCACTTTGTTGTAATATTCTGAAAATAAAAAATAAAAAAACCAGAATTATTAAACTCATTCAATTTAATTAAAAAAATAGATACAGCAGGATGTTAATAACAGCCCAGGTAAAAAACAGAAAAAAATTGAGCTGTTTATATAAATTAGGAGAAACTTCATGCATATCACTTATTTTCTAGTATTTAGGTATTATTTCACAGTATTAATTATTTGAATAAGGAGAATCCAACACAACTATTTTAAAATTTACAATATTTTACAATTAAATTTACTGTCAAAGCAAAACAAGCCAAGCACTTGAATAGGTTGTGAATGCCTATAATAATGTCAATTTTCATTCAGAATTAATAACTCATAAAAAAATTACAAATACAATTCTTTTATGATGGAATCTTTTACTAAATTTTAGTTTTATCTCTTTAAAAAAGGGGGAATGGTTATTATTAACATTATGTCCACAATGAGCATGATTGGTAACTAAACACTTGATATTTTGCACCTAATCTAGACATGTGCTTCGCAGCCCAGGGGCTCTTGGTCAGGAAAATAGACACTGTAGGCCTTGGCCCATGTGGTCTGTCCTGCCAGAGTTTAGTTTTAAAGTTTATATTCATATTGATATTTCAATATACATACACATTATAATAACATTAAGTAACAAAAGAAAAATCAACATTCATCAATTCTGACACTTCTTTGATTAAAAATAGAGACAAATAATTGGGTTATATGAAAACAATTTCAATTGAATGACTTAATAGAAATTCTAAACATCTGACTTCAAAAATTCAATGTAATGTTTTAAGCAGAATTTTACATTTTCAAGGTTATAATAGAATGTAATTAATTTATAACATACACTTTGTATTTCATGCTTTTAAAAAATCATTTTGAACTAATAAAAAATGGTTAATAAAATATTCATCAATGATTACCAAATTATTTTTTACACACAACTACAACTACAGATAAGTAAAGTTTATAAAATCATAGTAATTAAAATAAATATTGATGAATTTTAAAACATATTGATAATTTCGAATTATTTATGCAATCTTCTATGCAAAATCTTATTAACATGGAATTTATTTTTTATACACCTGTAATTACAGATTAATGAAAAAAATTACATCAATTAATGCAAATGATTTTCAGATTTTGAATACATGCATTCCAGTTGTTGCCCAGTAAATTTACATCACAAGTAATTATCATAATCATGAATTATTTAGAAGTAAAAATGTTTTACATAACTTTATAATTTTTATTTTACACAAAGTATGAAATTTATATTTAATCCAATATTATTAGAATATAAGTTATTGATTCTGGACTAGAGTTTAAATAGGTACACTTTACTTTGGAGTGGGGAGATGTTAGAAACACAATCTTCAAAGCTAATGTATAAAATGAAATCTTTGCAAAATAGCCATCAATAATAAATATAAGTATTAATTTGTTACTTTACTTTAAAAATATTGTTGTTGTTGTTGCATGCCCCCAAAGGCCAGCAGCGCCAGACCAGGTCCATGACGTTGTGCACTCTACAATAATCCATAAACCAGAAGAGGGTCGTCAACCAAGTACTGCCTGACAAGAAAAATATTACCTATATTTACTTGCTAATAGTATTTATAATTACAATTATTTGTTAATATTACTTACCATTATAATCATTTGCAAGAATTATATTATTTACAATTATTTGTTAATACAAAAAAATTGTAACACAAGGAAATAAATTATCTGGCTTGTAATTACCAGTGATATTGAAAAATATAAAGGAAATATTTGTATTTATGGTTAGATGTGGTCATTGATCGAGACTACATATAACCATAAAATACCTATTAAAGGTCACTTTCCAGTATAATATATTTATACTAGATGTTATTGATATAAAAATTTCTATAACAATTTCAAGTTTTGCAGGAAGCCAGAAAAAGGATTAAATATATAAATAAAGAATACCTAACTATTTCCTTTATGTAATTGGGCAATGCTATATTCTTTTCTAAGTTTTGATTTCATAATCATTTGCAATCCGTAAACAGCTGATCCATCATTTAGAACAGTTGAAAAACACATCCAACATATTAATGAATGATATATTAATTTTAAAATATTAAATGCTTAAATGATAAATAAGATTAAACTTAAATTATATTCTTTCTCAAATTAAATGATTAAATTATTCTCAAGATGGATATCACAAAACTTTACCTCTTTCATAACAAGTGGTGTTTTGAATAATTTCGACCGATATCTAGGCTTTAAGTTTAATCGTTTTATGTTATAAATTACAAAAAGAAAAACAACAAACAAAATAATATCAACTATCAAAAATGACTTTAAACATTTTCTGTAAAATACTCAAAAAAAATCACAAAAATAGAAATATCGGGAAATTAAAAAAGTTAATAAATTTAGAAATTATATATATATATATATATATATATATATATATATATATATATATATATATATATATATATATATATATATATATATATATATATATATATATATGTAAATGTTTGGAAGATTAACCTAATTATGCTTACTATATTAAAACAATAAAATAAAGATGGAGTTTACAAATGCAATATTTTAATTATTCGTTATTATTTTGAAATTGTATTGTGAATTTCAAAATTAGAAGTATTTCTGAAATCAAAACAGTTAACTTTTTTTAAACTATTTCTCATATCATACTCATTTTACTTGTATACCTTACTAATTTACATTGTTTAAAATTATATTTAAGTTCTTTATTTAACTTTAATTCTTTAAAGAAAAAAATCAAAAGTAAATAAAAATAATTCTGACTATATTATATCTAGGACAATATTGTCATCATAATCAGACTTTGTAAATTGGTAAAGTTGTTTATAAATGGTGTTTATGTGTGTATAGTTTCCCAAAAACAAAGCATTGAGATTGTTTCATTTTTTTTATCACAAACGAAGAATAAGGTAATTACTATTTCATTTATATGATCATTAGGAAAAGGGATATGTTTTGCAGAAAATGATATATATATATATATATATATATATATATATATATATATATATATAATTAAGAAATAAATTAAAGTCAATAGGTCTATATATATAGAATTATCTTTTTCTTAATATGTTTATTTATTTGATCTGATCTTTTCAAACTGTAACAGGTGTTCGGAGGACTCACGGAGTGAAAATTATGTCAATCAAAAGAATACTTTTTAGTTTGAAATTAAAAAACTTAATGTAATTCTTGTAATTAAATAAAAATATATTTGATAGTCGGGTAATCATAATTTAAGCTTTCGTTCATTTGAACATTACAAAAATATTAAATTGGTGATTGTTCTTCAATCATGCATGTTAAGCATATAACAAATACCATTTATTTACAATTTTTTATTATAAAGTTATATCTTTTCACTATTTATTATCAAGTAAATTTATCTTATCTAAGTTAATTTATTGTAATATAAACAACAATTATAATTGAAAATTTCGATAATACAATTAATATTTATATAAAATTGTGAAGGGATATGCAATAAAATATATTGCAAAAGAAAAAAACAATATTTTTCCTTGAATGATAAAAATATTATTAGAAATAATGTATATAAGATCATAATCATTTACAATTGGAGACAGAAGCAATAAGTTGGTAATAAAAGTTTAAAAAAGGGGGAAATGGGAATGAAAAAAATACACTTCAAATATTATTATGCAATGTGATCTCTTCTCACTTCTACACACACATAAAAAAGGGGTTTCTGCTACCATTAGCATTGTTGAGCACAATTTGAAGAATTCAAGTTCCTTTTTCCTACAGTACCTTCAAAGAATATACTCCAAGGGAAAGTTACGTATTCCCTTTACCAAGAATTTTACAAACTCTTTGTAGAGTTAAGTTCAGGCTACGGCTTAGTTTAGTTTATAAAGAATTTGTCAATCAAATTTATATAATAGGACGTAATTTATAGGCCAAAGAAAAATATGAACGCAAAGTTTAATTACTATTAAGCAGTGGACTTAATATGCGTTCTATGACCTATTAAATATTTTTGTTTATTTGTTTACATCTTACCCCACATGCGCTGGAGAGCTGCACATTTCTCACTATTTGCATAACTCAGTATGCGTCTAACTTGAAATTTGCATAAATTTTCTGGTCCTTTTTTGTTGCATTTTCAGTGCCGTGCAAAGTATAATTTTTTGTGTACTGATATAACAGTGGATGTTAATTTAAGTTCATTTACCTGATTCCTTATCAGCCATCCTTATGGAAGAGTTGCATCCCTCGTTATTTAAACAAAAAATACAAAGAGTTGAGCATTACCAATATTTTATTACTGTAAATTCACAATAATTGGAGGCATCACATTAATTCTGAACTCGATTATAAATTAAATACATTCATTGACATTAATTCTAAACTCAATCATAAATACTTGGTATCTCACATTCAGCGAGTTCTCCTATAATATATGTGTATAAAATTATTGAAACAACATAAGGATTATAAATTTTTTGTTTTCCAATAGAGCAAAACAGGAAAAAATTGGTTTTTAAAAATATATAAATTTTCTTAATAGTGAAGTTTAGAGATATTTATTAAATATCTGCAAAAATATTTTAATGTCAATATTAAACTATTACTTACAATAAGTAATAATACTTGTTGCAGGGAAGGAACGATTATATTCTATAAACATAATAAGAAAAAAATATTTTATATACTGGATATCTCTTTTCTAGTTTCGATAAAGTACAATCTTCAGAAGGTACAATTGAAATTATGTTTTAAATTTTTGCAAGTCAATAAAAATGAATTACTCTAAATGAAGTATAAATTCCTGTTAAAGAATTTAGAAAAAAATACCGATAAAAAATATAGAGCAGAAATTAGTAAATTAAGAAGTTTCCAGACCATAGCATGGTACACACCAAAAATGAGGCAGAATGTATTGCAAAATTGCATTACGTAAAACTTTTATTTTTAAAATGCTGTCAACGAAGGAAAAATTTTCCAATAATATAGATTAATGCAAAAATTGCCTTTCCTCAAAAGCCATGTAAAAGTGCAAATCCATAAGTTACCAAAAGTTCATAAATTATTCAAGTTTAAAAAAGATAAACAATAATTAACTCAAATACCTCTTGAAGAATTCAAGTTTCTACGATAATTCTCAACAGCTAAGCAACTCTTTAAATTATTTGAATTTAATAGAATAGACATCGATCTCATAAGCATCACCACTTTTCTTAATGTTGCATTTAAAAAGAATTAAGCAAAATCTGAACTATTTGTCTTTCAATGTTATCGATTTATAAGAATGCATCAGCTATTTTGAAATGGAATTGCAAAGAATGCGATCATTAATTTATAAAGACCTGGCGATACCATTCACTAATTAGCATGTCATTAAAATTATATGGATATATCATCATATATTGATTCTTTAAGTACTGAATAAATATTTCAACCATGCAAGTTATTATCCTCAAATGTATAGAAGCCTCATTAAAAAGATATGACTAGAATAATCAGATTTAAAAATATTTTTTATCATATTCTACCAACTTAAATTAACGGAACAAATTAATAAATTGCTGGATATCATTTTACTATTAGTTTTCTTATTGATTAACACTGGCCTTAAATTTGGTGAGATTACAAACTGTTAACGAATCTGGTATCGATTAAGAAGTGCTACCTGAAAGACGTCTAACTTTTAATGGCTTTTGCTTAGTGAATGAATAAATATTGTTCAGTTGGTACAGTCATGGCAAATTCATCCACATTTGTTAAAACAGCAATCATTAATCAGTTCTATAATTCAATCAATAATACCATGTGTTCTTAGGGAAGATTCTTTGTGTTGTAAACTACTATTTAGCCTCAGAAAATGAATGCACCTCCAGCATTCGATTCATTTCTTCTGTTAGAAGCAAAGAAGTATTAAAAATCAATATATTACCTTATTTTGCTTTTATGATTTGTGATTTTTCGTGCATACTTTTTTTAAATTAAATTTGTCAAATATTTCCACTCTATAATTAATAAATTATACTTTTGTTAAACTGAAACAAAGCTGGATAATCAGTAGCCACATATAACGTTTTTTCTTCCTAATTGTGAAGAGTAGAGTGCCAAAATATTTTAATTAGGTGTATGTATTAACCTGTCACGGATCGATGTAAGCAGTAATTTCTAAGGTATGGCAAAATTTAATATTATTATATTTTGTTAGTATAACTTTTTTAGAGTGCAATTTTTTTACACTTTGGAAATCGTTGAGAAAAACTATATTTTATTTAGCTTACTTACTTTTTAATATTTTTGAATCTACGAATATGTCCAACCATAAGTCGCTTTTTCAGTTGTCTATTAATGATCAACTCGTTAGGGAGCGCAGATTTACCATATTCTTCAACAAGCCAGGGAAAACCATTTATCTGTAATCATTTACCTGCCATTAACTTTCTATCATCTAATAAACTTTCGATTGCCAAATTTATTTTCATCCATTTCCACAATCACACCTGATCCTCCTATTATTTCATTCGTTTTCAAACACACTTCCACACACACTTCAAGACAAGAATTTTTCGAACAACTACAACTTGACATGGTACATTCAACTCAGCACAAATAACGTTATTAGAATATTCTTTCACACACATTTACAACATTTCAACATCACACTCACAGGCAATCGTCCCTGGGAAAACCAGGAAAGTTTTCGAACGCTTCTTTTCACATCATGCTTATTTTTAATATAATTCACTTAACATCTCCATTCACATTTACACTAAAATTCATTCTATCTATAAGTTTCATTTCCCCACAACATTTACAACATAAATAATTTTTAGAAACTTAACCAACATTCGTACACCAGATGATAACTTTGTGTTGTTTTCAATCCCCGTGATCAGCGAACCTAGATCAGGTCCATGAGTCCATTCACCTTTAAAATGTTAAGCACCAGAGGTGGTTCCCGAATCAGGTCTTTTTTGGTAAGTCCTGGTAACGTTTTTATGTTTATCATTCAAGCGAAATTTATCTCGGGACTTCATCTCAACACACTATATTCAGGAGAGCTCAAATAAAAACATAGAAGACGATTTCAATTTCTATTATTGTTAATCCAAAAAGAAATGCAAAAGAAATCCTACCCTCAACTTTCAAAGCGAAATCGAAAATGAAAAGTGTGAAAATTCGAATTGTGTACGAACATTTCGCCTAAGTGCGGAGGCGAGACATTTCTTTGGAACACTTGAAGATACATCTGGCAATTAGTCGCTTTTGGTAAATTAAATTGACGAGGAGAAAACGACTAAATTGTACCACATTTGACTAATCGCGATTGGCTGGCTGTGACCTTAATGCTCCATGAGTTTAACCGAATAGGTATTTTGCATTATATGAAATTTCGTAAAATGCAGGTGTTTATTCTTTACAAAGTAAATTATTTATTTTTGTGAGCTTTAACTATAAAAAATCAATTTAATTTAAAGGAAATTTATATATATATATATATATATATATATATATATATATATATATATATATATATATATATATATATATATATATATATATATATATATATATATATATATATATATATATATATTCGACGAATATATATATTCGATAAGTATGACTTTGAACAAATACCTATCTATATTTCGTTTCTAATTAGCAATCTTTCAAAGCTACTACCCTTGTGTTGCATGTTTATGTTTTCGAGCTGACGAGAAAAAGGGGCGTGGCATACTATTTTCATTTTTTAAAAATACTAATAACTTTATGTAAGATTATCGGAAAGGAAAATATTTCATATATATTTTAAAGAATGATTCATATATTTTCTTATGGACTGTAAGAAAAAATTGTTATTTTCTATATGTTTATTTTGCACTTTCAAAAAGAACTATACCGTGATGCAAAAGAAAGAAGTCATTTTCAAAGCTTCGCCACCAGTTATTTTCATAAACAAAATTATATAAATTAAATGTAATGCAGCAGCTATTGGTAATTCAAGCAAATTTAATGTATTCAGTACGAAAATCAACATCATGGTGGGAGTTGATTAAATATAATTATTCAGCGGAAGTTAAATTTCATTAAATCACATGTAGATGATGGAAGTGAACTTGTCTTGAAAAGCGTTCGAATCTCATGTGAATACTCTCAAGAGTTCGCCATTCAGATCATTCGTGTCGCTCCTCAATGGAATTGCACATTTGCCCTGAATTTTACTATTTTTTAGTTTAGTCATCTTTTTTTTAAAATTAATGCGCTTGCAGATAAGCGATGTAAATATTTTTTCGTGAGAACCAGTCGTCGTAACGTTCATGTAATCCGAATGAATCTCATATTGACTGCTTTCAACAGTTCGCTGTTCAATTAATTCATTAAGCTATCGATTTTTTTCTATTCGTTGTTTACATACCACATTAAGAAATGTTATAAGAATTTGAAGATTATATACATGCATTTTTTAGAAACAAATCTAGTCTATTTTAAAAACAATATGGTGTATATTAATTTATTAGAGAATTATTATTTAAAATAATTACAGACTTCTCTAAAGTAATGAATTTGCAACAACTTATAATAAATATTTATAAGCAATAAACTAACTGAATATTTCAAAAACATTCCTAAAAGCAGCCTCCCTGATATTAAAATATGTAAATAAAGACATTTTGAACAAACATTTCCTTTTATGAGTAAGTACAAGCAAATTGCCGAAGCTGCATTTGAAAATGATTAAAAGTAAGTCATCTGTGTGTTAAATGCAGTAATGATTTCAGTTTTCCTTTGATACAAGTACTTTTATTCATAATAAATTTCTATATTGAATGGACTAAAATATATGCTTTTTTTTAACTTTCACTTTTAAGGAAAAAGCTTTAAAATGCAATTTTCCTTTCTGCATGTTACTGTAAGTAAGTATGAAACGTTTTGCACAATGAATGTAGCCAGACGAATCTTGAGTTTCTCCTTTATATGTAGCATTCAGGTTGCTTGTTTAATAAAACTACATTTGTCATAAAATAAATAGTAATATTCGGTTCATTTCTCAATGACTGAGAACTTGAAAATGTTCATTCAAATAGTACATTCCAAAATATACTCGTATTAGTCTCAGAACATATTTTTATAAAATTCTTATCTGCAGAGTTTTAAGCTTTTATAAAACTATGCTTATTAAATTATTTTTAAAAACCAAAACCACGATTAGTTTAATTTTATACAGAAATTGAAACTACGTAGGAAAAAGACTGACACAACTAAAAGGCAACTTTTTTAAATATCTACCGCAACTCAATTTATGATTGGAAGTCTTTTCATTTTTATATTTATTTTATTTCTACCAGCACGTTTTTGTTGTGAGATTAAAAAATACAATGTGGTTCTGAAATTCTTTCCATAAACAATACGTCGAAAGGAAGAAACTGAGAAAGATGTCTAGCATCTATTCCGATATTCATGTACGTAAGAAAAAAAAGGGACGTTTAGTATTCATAATTCAATAGTGAGCAACATCGAATAAAATATATTTCACCTTCAAGAGCAAACTTCTACCGCTAAATCAAAATTATATCTTAGTAAATAATTTATTTCATTAGTCCATCTAAAAATCCAGAATGTGAAAAAAGCTCTTATATTACAATGAAAATGTTTCAAAGACTATTAAATCTTTGAATTGGGATTTTCCTAACACATACTTTCTCATGTGTAAATTATTATGAGAAACTTTTAACATTATCAATCTCAAAACCAGCATTTTTGGTCACGGTTAGATCAAGATTAGTCCTGTTTATAAGGATTATAATTGTAGAAAATGTAAGGACACTAATGCTAATTTTCCAAGTTTTATAATGTAATTTAGACAGGGATGACCAATGCAGAAGCCAGGATGCCAACCTGCTGCAAGTTAAAATTCATAAAATACAATATTTAGAATCTCAGGCTCTCATATTGAAATTGAGATTTTCATATTGAAACTCAATTCAAATATGAAATAGCTTAATTAATGGACAAACATTAATACAAATAAAAATAAAAATATTCTCTATGCGTAATTCTGTATATTGTTATATATATGTATATGCATTAATAATCATAAGTGATGTTTATTGAGAACCAAATATTAAATTAAGAATTTATGAAGGTTTGGTTTATTATACAATTTTATTTTGTTATGTAAACTGTATATAAATTGTGTATTAGAGTTCATCAACTTAAACCTAAAATGTTGCATTATGTAAATAAACAATACTTTTCTCTTTGTTAATACTGATGAGTTAGTAATTCTATAATTTATTTATATTGTATCAATATTTATATAAAGATTGAAATTAACTGTGTTTTTCTTGATTAATGATTTATCTCATACACTTTCTTAGTTAAGGTAGGAAAACTTGGTTTCTTAAATTCAAATAATAGAAGCTATGAATAAGAACTTAATGCATATAAATATTCCATATACCTTACTGATATAAAAAAATTTATCTAATTACGTAAAAAATTTTATTCAGTATTAAGTAGTCAGTTAAGAAATAATAGTTTTGGAATTATTCCTGGATGAGAGTTCAGCAGCTATATGCATAATAAGATGTAAGGTATTTTCCTTACAGAAAAGTCAAGTTGGGAAGCAATATCGCTAGAGATTTGAAAATTAATTATTTTGATCAACATGGAATTTTCATAGGATTTTGAAAACTTTAAAAAAGAATTTTACAATTGCTTATTTTTTTTATTGCAATCAGCGCACTAGTGGCATTTTTGAGAATCTATTATAAACTTTGTGCATCACTACTTCTTTTCAATTAATCAGACATTCTCTAAGGATCATATTAGAAATTTGTTCATTACTCTCTTCTAATAATGATTATGAGAACCCAGCTGCACAGTTGGATCTAATGTATACTAGTATTAACCTATTATGTTAATTAATGAGCCAAATTAACAATAGGCTGTTTTATAGCTACAATTCACTATAGTAAGTTACGTCTAAACCTTGAGAATCTTAATAATTAATTAAATAAGTCTTTTAGAGAACTTCTAATTTAAGACACATAACACAATGATCAAGTTTATAATGTATAGCAGTGTGTTTAATCAATACATCATTGTTTTAATATAGTTTATAGTTACAATTTTTTTAATACATTATAAGGTCAAAAATGCTTAAGATTTGTAATTCTTATTAATGAATTTAAATCTATTACTTTTTCATCATTGTGTGTCGTAAATCATTTTTATTCGGACGGGTGCTAATTCAGACTTTTTTAAACTATGAATATACATTTTGAGCATAACAGGATGTTCTAGAATTGACGTACAAACTTAGAGAAGAGGTAAATACTTTAGACCGATCCCTTTTACTTTTATATATATGATTATACTATGTAACGTTTATAACCTAACAGCTATTTTCAAGCAACTGATGTTTTTATTTTAACACAGAGCAATCAAACAAATAGATTTATTTTATGTAACATACATTAATCTTTAATTACACCTTCATTTTTTTTCGTCATTAAGATAGATCACACCCATTTTCATTATGAAGAAGTATAAAAAATATGATTAAATAGAATGGATCAAACCTTTTCTAGATAAATGGTAAATACAACTATAATAAAAATTAACAGTATATTATACTTAATTGAAAAATCTTGCACGTCTAAATAAGTCAATTTTTTTGATATTTTGTTATACTCTATACATAAGTTTGCAGTTTAATTTTTGCAAAGTTTCTGAAGTGTACACTTTAAAAAAGGGAATAAGTTATTTTATCAAGAATAATTTTAATGAGACATTGAATGCAACACAAGATAATTTATCAAAAGTTTTTAAAAATATGTTTATACAGTAATAAATTAATATTTTAACACACATATTACATAGCAACTAGAATGAAACAAATGAAAAATTACATTATACATTATTTATGTTAACAACTGATCAAAGCAGATAACGTGCAAACTTCATTCAATCGTAAACAAACATAAAAATGTCAGAACAATACTTGAATTAAATATAGCATTCAATACGCAATTAATACAATTCAATGCGGATATAAATAGAATTCAACAATGCAATAATAATTGTGTTGAGCGACATCAACGAATTCAACAGCTATCAGTGAACTACCTTCGGAATAAGATTCATTTGGACTAAACAAACGCTTCCGAGGAAAAATTATCTCGGAAAAAAGTTTATTGCGCTTATTTGCTAGTCATTATGTCGGATGCCTATGTAGTTTCCGGTGCCAGTATCTTATAAAACACACATTAGCAATGGATTGCAAGATTAGGCTAAGATTTAATGAATTGAGGATGCAAATAATGTGATAAATCTATGTGGTTAGCAAGTGTATCTTATTGAACAAGGGGGATTAATCAAATTTGTCAAAGCATGCGTTTGCATAATGTGTCTTCGTTTAGAAAGGTGTAGCTATTTGTTATTGTTATGATTTCATAAATATAACATATCATTAGTTAAAGAGTTTATCCTGTTCATGAATATAAATTAATGGATAGTTTCGTAATTTGCAATGCAAATTAAAACAGACTAACACATAATGAATAATATGCATGCTAAAACTAAATTTAAACCATATTCAGTTTATATACAACAAAATCAATGCAACCACTGCTTTTTAGTGCGCAGGTGTTAGAAATCGTATCTAGAGCCGACTTTCAGAGCTCTATGTCGAGACACTAGTGGTTCCAGCATTCTCGCTTATATAAAGTCGTTATCTCTCAACGGTTTTAAGCTATGTGTATGAATTAAGTCAAAAACCAATCTTCCGTTGTTTGGATAAAATTGATAACTACCAAATATTCTGGAAATTATGGTAGGCATGACAATATTGAGCGTAGATTTCCCGAAATATTCATATAATATTCATCATCTCAAATTTTCGATGCACAACTGCCTAAGGGGTTAATATTTATCTTGTCGTGTTTATATAAAAATGTAAGCTAAATTTTCTGTGAAAAATGAAATATAAATAGCTAATTATTTTAAGAATAAATTTACTTTAGTTGCCCAATAAAGTTTTAAGAATTACATTTTTATATATATCTACTGGATTCAAACACTTAAAATATAACTAATGCTTGTGGGATTCACATAATGAAAATCCTGTCTATAAAAAATAAAAAATCCGAATGATTCGAAATTATATATTGATTAATTAACAATGCCTTTTAAGGTAAATTGATAAGATTTGACAATATTATTTTAAAATATTTTTCATTTCAGATAAATTATCATCGTGGAAATTCAGTTTAAACTAGAAGAATATTAAATTGATATTTAATATTGTATCTGGTATTAAGTCATGTATCAAATAACTTTTATTAATATGAAATTGTACAAAAAAGCAATAAAATATATAATATCGGAATAAAAATTGTAAATAAGCTTTCATTCGTAAATATTTGATGATGTAATTGAACCCTTGATTCTTCTTGTTTGGATGGTATAAAAAAGACACTAGTAATCCATAAAACAGAGAATATCCATTCTCTGGCAAGATATTAGCTTTAAATTTAGAGAAAAATTTGATTTTGCAATATGCACAGTAAAAAATTATCGTTGAAATTGTACACAAAGATAATTCAAAATTACTTTATATTTAAAATTAAAATTTCTAAAAATCCCAAAAATTCAACGGTATTAGAATTAAATTGAATAGATAATGAATGCTTCACAATCTGATGATCTACCCATTAACGAATGCCACACTTAGACCTTTGATTTAAAGGGGGTATAAGAAAATGCACCATTGTTTATGTTGGAAAATAGATAGATTGCGAATTAATTTTTTAAAACAGTTTCAGACTTCCATAAACGTAAACGCAAAAGGTAACATGAATGAAAACAATATCATAAGAGCAGCAATATTTAAACACAATTTAAATGGTGAATATTATTATCATGTGTACATCATCCAATTTTAGATGAAATAATAATTCAAAATAACAATAATACAAATAAATCTGATGAAAAAAAGTATCTAAAATTTTAAAAATTGCAGCTAAATGATCTACAGAGTAATTGAAAAATCAAAATCTGAATTCGATGAACTAGAAACTTTTTTCGAATATCATTCCGTACTTGATCAATGGAGAAAAACAATTAGCGAATGAAGCCATTTAAAGTTTGAACAGCAGAACTTCTTAGAAAAACAACAAAAAGTTTTTGAAAATAAAATTATAAAATAATCAGTTTTTAATTGATACGAGAGTATAAAATCATAATGACTGAAAGACCAGATTTTGTTTTTAATATTATTACACTGTTGAATAGTAAATGTGCTACCCAAAGTGGTAAAATAAAAGAGTTCACTAAGAATGCATCTACTTCCATACCATATATAGGAGAATTACTTCGTTTCCGCCGAGTTTTTTATCTATGGTTACACTATCCGGCGTAAGAGAGAATGATTCTATTTTCTCATGATCTCTTCACAAAGCTTAAAAAACACGTTACAACATAATCAGTGACATCAAATTTTCGAGAGTGCAGTTCTCTTGGACTCGAATTAGTTAAGCTAAGAATTTCATTCCGGGGATTTTCAGTTTCAAGGAAAATTTCCCGGGGCACCATGACCGGTGAATGTAGCAATCGGACTGCTCGGGAACGCCGCTGGAAAATACCCACCAGGTTAAGGCACCAACGGGGCGGCGAAGACAGTCCAGGTCTCTCTTCAAGTACACAACTTAAAGAAAAATTTTAATTCCAATAAAAAACATAATTTTCACGAATTGTTACACCTGAAGAGCAGACATCATAATAATTGCACGCTAAATTTCTTAGAAGAGTAGAGAAGCATGTTTTATTCCTAAGACTCAATTACATCTGCAACAGAAATATCATTCTATAAATGGATTTCTTCTGAAAACTTACATCTAGAGAACAAATATTTTTGCCAATTCTTCCCTAAGGTACACTTTCCTCTGATAATTACGATTGTCTTTTACGTGCTAATACAATAGCAGCAAGTATTCGTATTGTGGGACAGTTATTTGGATTTCTGTATCTTGAACTAATTGCATGCCTGATGATGTTAATTAAAATATATAATTCAAAAAAATATTTCCAACAATATTTGCGTTAAATCTATGTGAAGAAAAAATTCTGAAAAAAATTTTTTTTATAAACGCAGAACAGCAAAAAGAAATTAAAGTTACGAAATCAAAACAGAACTGCACGTTGTGGAATCAAAATAAATGTTGCTGTGAAAATTCCAAGAGATTAGTGTGTGTGTTGCGAAACGAAATAATACGAATAATAAAATCTAAATATTGATGTGGTAAAAATGAATTTAGCATAATTTCGTATATAATATGTTGAAGAATAGTTATTCTACTTGTTATGAGAGTTTAGAAAACCATCGTGGTTGCTTATTCACAAACTAAATATCTTATTTCGACAAGTTTTAATTGTGAAAATCAACTTAATAATAGCCAAAATTTGATTTTCGAAAAATATTAGTTTCTAGGAATGCATACATTTCATTGTCAATTAATAGATATTTAAATTTACTGTCCTCGAATTGCGTTTTCGAGCAGAGATAAAATATGAACGTGGCACGTTGTTTACGTTATTAAAACATTGATAACTTTGTCCAAGATTATCTGAAAGTAACATTTCTTTTGCATAATATAGTGAATGATTCATATTTTAATATATATACATAAAATGAAGTATACTTACCTCAGTTAATCTTGCGAAGTAGTAATTGTTATACACTTATATAAATAGTCCGAACATCTGGGTTGCTGTGATGCTCTGGAACAGGCCGGCGACGACTTGCATGGGCGGACTGGACTCTAGTGGGGATCGACCACGGGCGGGCGCGTTGGATGAAGAAGACTAATATAAAAAAAATATATATGTAGCTGTTATGTTAAAAAAAATAAATGTTGTTTAAAGCTACCAGTATGCGTTATATCTTGCAGTATATAAATACATTGTAAAACAATACATGTTGAGTTAGTTTTATATGGTTATATCAAGGAACAGTTTCAAAATATTTGAAGCTGTTCTACCATATTTTAAAGATCTATCGTTGTGATGTCTAGGTTTCGGTGGGGTAGTAACTGTTATGCACTAATCTAAATAAAAAATACATATGCCGCGTGCTTTTATTAATAGCTACCAGCATATGTTATATCTTGTAGTGAATATAATAATTCCAATAAAATGTTTGCAATACTATTTTGCATTAATAAGGAGCAGCTTCGAATATGTTCTACCATATTGTAATTATTTACAATCGGGTTGTGTAGAACAGTTGCCTGAAATTACGATGTATCTGATCAAAATAGGGCTGTAATTGCCAAAATGATTTTAAGCTGAAACAAGTTTCATTGTTTCATCTCGTTTGTAATTTAAACTTTCTTTATTATTATAAAAATATATTAAGAAATACTAGGGATACGAGCTCAGCTGAATGTACTCTGAAAACATCAAAACCATATTCTCAGAAACATGGAACTCAGCTTCTTTCTTTTTTCGATCAAAACCGAGGAGTGGGTTAATATTTATTTCCAGTTAAAGAATTTATAAAAATGTATGTATTTTGTGGGAAATGAAATGCATATAATTCTTTATTTTAAAAGCAAATTTATTTCACTAAGTCTATATATATATTAAAAATAGTATTTTCATAATATATGCATTTATTTCATAGTATCTATTCAATGTGTAATAGGTGCTCATTGAACTCAAGGGTTCAAAATTATTCCAATCAAAATTTAAAAAATATAAACTGTTTCAAAATGTTAAATTTAAGCCCGCGATAGAGAAATTACGTATTTTTTAAAATATTTGAACACACACACAACCTGGATATTCCAAATTCACTTATTTTTACATAAAATTACAATGTGTGTTTTCACTATTTATATTTTTCTTTATCAAGTAAATTTTTTATCAAGTAATTTTATCTTATCTAAGTAATTTTATTGTAATATAAGCAATAATTATAATTGGAAATATCTGAAAATCAATTTGTTTCATATGCCGACCGATGACTGAGTGGTTAGCATTCCTGACTCCTGAGATGTGGGGCCCGGGTTCGGGCATAAATGTTACTTTCTTTCTCTGTTCTCTCTGTGTTTCTCTGTCCTTTCTTCTGTGATGTTGTATGAATGTGGCCAACCCTATAAACGGATTTGTGGTGGCAACGCTACTTACCTCCGTGACTTGGTTCACAAATGCTAGTTAACAACAAATGGGTAGCAGATTCTAGCATTGATGTGGCATAGGGTTCCTAAAAATAATGCCCACCGTTGTAAATTTTTTTTAATTTTTATATGTAATTGTGAAAGCGTATGCAATAAACTATATTGTAAATAAAAAAATAATGTAATTCAAATTGTAAATAAATTTTCATCGGTCATTGCTTGGAGTGATGTCATAAATTACGTGATTATTTCGTGTTTTGCAGGTATACAAAGTACCAAAAATCAACAAAATAGAGAGCATTCACAAATTCATTTGAACTGGTTTGTTGATAGCTTAAAATTTCCAGGAAGCAGTATATAATCAAAAGCAGCATCAGCAATCCTTGAAATTAAAATGTACGCAATGAAAACTGAAAACTCAAAGTGTGAGGCCGAATGACCTAACGGTATAAAAAATAGATTTAACAGTTAATGCTTCCTTATTTGATGCCCCACCCATTAATGAAAGCAATCCAAAAGCATTATAAGAAAATGGCCCGTTCTTCTGATGGAAAGCAAATGCATAGAGAAGTAAATTTTCTAAAAAAATTTTACTTCTGAAAATATAAGCGAAAAACGTTAATAGAAGTGTAAACAATATTATAAAAGTAAAAATATATTTCAACACAATGTAAGCGGTAAATGATATTATCTTCTGAAAATCTTTAAATTGTAAAGGAATTAATAATGCAAAATGCCAATAATGAAAGTATACCTGATGAATACCTCTAAAATTTCAAAACTTATAAAAAATATCAAGGGAGAAAAACGGGAAGTGTATAATTTTTTAACTAAATTTTTAAATTAATAATATTTATTTATTGATATTATTTAATAAATAATTATCTGTTTATTAAATATCAAAATTTAATAAGAAATATATAGTGAATAAGAATTTTAAATTTTCATCGTCAGAACTTTATAACAAACTGAAAAAATTTTTGAAAACAAAAATTATGATGTTTTAAGTGTTACAATCATAAATTCATAATATTAATATGACTTCAAGATCAGATCTTGTTCCATACTTCACTCTATTGAATGGTAAATAGAGGGTGATAAAATATAAGATGTCACTCAATAGATTTTGTGCAGCCTCTTTTAATTTTGTCACTTTTTACTAACAAAGAACAGAGAAAAGTTCGATGAATGAAAAACTAATTACAAATACTCCTATAAGAACACTGACGTGTAAATTTTTTAACATACATGGAGTAATGGATTTCTCAAGAATAGTGATCTTTGATTTTGTTTTTAGAGAATGATTCTTACATAATCGGAAATAATGTATATAAAGTCATAATTTACAATTAGAGCCTAAAGCAATATGGTAGTAATAAAAGTTTAAAAAAGGGGGAATTAGTAATTAATAAAAATATAAACTTCAAAATTAATATGCAATGTGATCGCTTTTCACTTGTGCGTGTACACACATATAACAAAGGGGTTTTCTGCTGCCATTAACATTATTGGGCACAATTTGAAGAATTTAAGTTCCTTTTTCCTACATTACCTTCAGAGAATTTATACCAACAAGAGAAAGTTACCTATGATCTTTACCAGGAATTTTACAGGCTCTTTGTGGAGTTAAGTTCAGGAATTTTTGCAAAACACGACATCCATTCAACGGCATAATCTTTTAAAAAATTTGTCAGTGATGTTTGTATAATGGGAACGAAAATTATGGTGCAAAATAAAAATATTACATCAAACAAGAGAATATTTAGTTACTCATGTAGCAGTGGACCTAATATATATTCTTTTACCTACCAAATAATTTTAAATGTTTGTTTCCAGTTTTGGTACCCACACATCACAAAACATTTTTGTGCTGACAATAAAGCTGTCGCAACATGCAAAATTAAAATCAGCTTCTTCAAAATTATCTTCAGAATGTAGACATCAACAAGAACATGTTGAAATGCAAGTGCTCAGCCAAAACTCCCATTGGTATTTTGTCGAATTAAGATCATGAAACTTTGCGTGGTCATTAGTAAAATTTCTTAACTTTCATGAATTTCGCCAGTAAAATTTTCTCATTGAAGATGAAATTTACTGTCCATCAAAATATCAATGAAAATACACACTGCCCGACGTTAAAAATGCAACACTAAGAAGGAGTTGCCAGAAAGTGACGAATCTCGGCTAACAGGAAAAGACACTAATAAACAACAAGTGATCTGTATTTCAAAATGATATGCCTAATACAAAGCGAGAACAGAGTTGGGTCGGTTGGTTACAGAACCACAGTGAAAGGCAATACACGAAGCGACACTTCTAGGCATAGAGTCAATGAGAGAATGGATGGCGTCCTGACGAGTGGCTCTCTGTTCCCTCTCAACCATTTGCCAAAGTACGTCTTCTAACGTAGGCAGGGTCTGAAAATGGCATATAATTATATCACAAACTTGTTCGTATGGTGAAAGATCCGGAGGTGGCCTTGGAAGCAGCTGTACTGCTTGCACGGGATATTGGCTGTTACGATCAATGTCTGGTGTAGCGTATTCATGCTCATAAAGAGAATTGGGCACCCCTTAAACGTAGGGGAGTGTCACAGCACATCATCCACGTAACGTTTCGCTATCACAGTGTAGTTAGTTTGAGCTAGAGGTGACCTGCAATCATACGCAATGGCACCGTAAATCATGATGTCATCTTATCGGGCTCCACAATGGCAGTAAGATTGAAACTATCTACACGTTCACGCCATAATCGTCTGCCGTGGCTATCTCTAGAGAAACAGAAGCACACATACATTACATATCCGAGAGTACGATACTGTGTCTAACCGTCGTTGGCATGGCTCTTATCCGAAACCATTCCAGACATTGACGACTATACTGTAATGTCAATCTCCGTCTTCTTAACGGACGACATCAGCGTAGTACACGAGAGCAGCCAATCTACGGCAAATGGTTCTGCTCAATGTGGGAGCATCTAAGGTGTCTTGCATATGCTCCAGAATTTCGGTAGACATGTTTTGCGTGGTTCCAATACCACCCTTTGGATTCGTCCATCTATCTGTATTGAAGACACTCTTTCTGCACTGGCACCCTGGAAACGTTCTACATCTTCTTGTTCAAATCTTCTCCACATGTGATGTATTATGGAATCGTCTAGTTGTTTGTCAGCGGTGATTTGCCATAACGGCCCAGCTGCGATTCTCAATCCGATCACCATGTCCTTCATATACTCGTCTATCTACTGGAACTGACTCCTTCAAAACTGACCTGGCATTATTTGCAATAACAGCCAACTTTTGCCACAAAAACACACTTTGAGCTATTATATTCAAAGCTGCAACAATGGAGTGAATATTCCCCAGAATGCCGGTTCCTCAGCTTACATCTGATCCTAAGTGCGCTGGAGAACTGCATATTTCACAACATTTGCATAACTCAGTAAGGGGCGTCGAACTTGAAATTTGCGTATTTTTCAGGCCACTCCTTCTTGATGTTGCATTTTCAATGCCATGCTAAGTATAATTTTTTGTACTGATGTAACAGTGGATGTTAATTTATGTTCATTTACCTGATCTCTTATCAGCCATTTTTATATCAGAGTTACGTCACTCGATGTTTCAAGAAAAAATACAAAGAGTTGAGCATTGTCAATATTTTTTTGCTAACAAGAATTAACTCAAATACCTTTTGCAGAAGTCCAATTTCGACAATAATTCTCAACAACTAAGAAACTCCTAAAATTATATAAACTTATAAGAATAGACATCTATCTCAAAAGACTGACCGCTTTTCTCTTAATGTTGCATTTAACGAGAATTAAACAAAATCTAAACTATTTCTCTTTCAATGAAATCAATTTATAAGAACGCATCAGCTGTTTTGAAAGGAAATTGCAAAGAATGCGAATATTAATTAGTAAAGATCTGGCTATACCACTCACTTATTAGCACGTCATTAAAATTACATAAATATAGCATCATAAATAGATTCTTTAAGTATTAAATATAAATTTCAACCATGCTAGTTATTTTCCTCAAATGTAAAGAAAACTAATTAAAAAATTTGCTAAAATCATCAGATTTAAAATTTTTTATTATATAACTTATGAAGAGTGATATATAGCCATCATATGCTAGAGAATTTTATTCATGCCACTTTTAGGTGCTATTGGACAATATTTTTTCGGGTCAGAGGGAACTTTATCAGTCTTTAATATTTCAATAATTATAGCTTCCTACCAAGAGATGGATATATATTTTCAATGCATATTTTATTATATAGTCGAAGTTGATTCAAAAAAGATCTGGACATAAATTTCGAATCATATTATAGCTGATCCCATCTGATTCTGCACTAGTACTACTTATTTGATGTAATGCCTTTTATAATCATGTGGAAAGAACACCCATCACATTCCACCATAGACAAATTAAGCAGCATAATTGCGAGTTTTGTATGTACGAATTAGTACATAGTAGATCACTGAGTAATCGTGCAATCAAGCAGTAGCTGAAGAAAAGCTAGGGCTTTCCCTGATTCATTATTATATCTTGAAAATCAAAAATAGCCACAAGGTAATCTGAGAGCTTTGTTTAGAGAATATTTGCACTTGAAATTGATAGGTCTTTAATCGCAATTATCAAACTGAGAAGAATTAACGGGAATAATTTGACCCATCTTTTAGAACCATAAAATCTTATGCACACTTTTAAGTTCCTGTAAAAGTATACGGGCAGTATAACAATCGAAATCTTGTTGCAGCGCTCTTTCAGTCCATTTATTTGGGGACATTTAAGTCATAAGATGATAGATGTTACACAAATCGCTGAAAACTGATACAAGTTTGTATTGGAAGACAGTCCCACGATCTGTGAAGGTCATTCTAGGTGGTCCATGCCTCAGATTATTTTCTTCTAATACGAACTAAGCTACTTCTTTGGCCTCAGTGGTTGGAAAAGCTTTGATGACAACATATCCATCATATTAAGTATCCATGTGACATATTAAGTATCCGTGTAGACTATGATCCATTTGTTTCCTCCAGTTGATTTTGAGAAATCTTCCGATAAAATCAACCCCAATGAAATGGAAAGGGGCCAGAGTTTGAGGAAGAGAGATTAGGCGTCCCAGCGGTCGTTGAGGAATTGATTTCCTATTTAAGCACTCCCGACAAGCCATGATATTTCAAACAATATTTCGGTACACACACACATTCCCGGCAAATATATATATATAAAATCTTTTTTAATTTCTCAATTAAGTTTTCGCGAAGTCAAGATGTTCTGCCGTGGGTTCATTATGAAAATGTCTAAGTATCGGCTCGTAGATGTTTGGAAATGATTGATAGCAACATCTTCACACTCAGATAAAAACTCTTTATGCAGAAATCCTATTAATTATTTCAAATGTTTTCTTATCTGTAGAAGAGCTATTCAAAGATTCATTTTAGCAAGATCTTTGAATACTTTGGTCTTATCTTACCACCCTTTGGTCGCAAGATCCACGCTCATAGCGACAGCTAGAACTTTTTTTATTAGGTGTTTTAATTTCTTCTTTCAGGGAATTCCTGGAGAGAGGGATTCTTACACCACATAAGGATGAATTAGGCACCCTAAACGACTATTGCATTGATATAGAGGAAAAAGCATCTACTACAGATCATGATTACTTAACTTTAATATAGTTCTCCTTAGTTTAAAATACCTATGACGTCAGATAAAGATTCATCTACATCCTATCGTAGAGAGACGGCGTTGTTAATCCGATTTGTCGATAAATTTGCTGCCTGTCTTGAAATCGCGTTCTTCGAGCAGCAGAAAACATGGTTAAGCTCATTATCGAATTTCTCGATGTCGTTGGCTATGAGAAAAAATCCATTCATGGTTTTTATCAATATTAAAGAAGTATTTTTGAGCATAAGATTTCTGTTTCTGAACGTTTTCAAAATCAGGAAAATTACCTGCAGTTCTAAGTAATTAGTTTTAAATTTTCAAATCTTGAGCAATATTGCATCCAAAATTTAACGCGTTTAAAAGAGAACGGAAGAAAAAGCTAAATGAAGACTATACAAAACGCCCACTTTATAAATACCTTAAATAGGCAAGAAATGATTTCAATTTTTATTTTTAAAATTTAATATTTTCTATTTCTTTTGCCTTCTTTAATTTTGGGTCAAAAAATTATTAAAAAAAGGATCTTATTCAAAGATTGTTTTCCTTTTTTTTTTATCGAAAAGGTATGTAAGTATTGTTTTTTGTAAAGCAATAATTTTTCAAACAGCTGTGCTCAAACTTTATCAAACGTAATTTTTTCTCATTACAAAATCATTGCATTTTACAGAAAACACTTTTATTTTAAAATAAGTTTTTAGTATATTTAATATTTAGATTTACATATATAACTTATAATTCCTCAGCTACTTGTGATGTATTTTGTAGTATATGAAATGCCAAATGATACTTCGTTGAGTGCGAAGTTGATATACTGCATAATAGTAGTAAAAGTTTCTAACTAGCCCCACAAACATTAGGAAGAAGTTTAGGGTATACTTAGGATGACTTCCAAATATCTACTAACTTACCTGTATATTTGCTTAAATTGAGATGGAGATTTTTAAACAGCACTGTATTCACCATGTTTAATATTTTGATGCACTAGCGAGTAAAAGGCTGATGTGCACAAGGTGTATTGTTGTGTGTGTGTAAAAGTATACCCTAATTTTTTTCAGTTTAAAATGAATAGTTATATATAATTAATTATTTTAAAAATAAATAAATTTTGTAAGCTCGATATTTGCTTTAAAAAGTGCATTTGTTTATGTTTTTCAAATTTTAACACAGGAACCTTTAAAATTATATGATGAAAATGATTTCAATGAAACAAAAATGATTTTACACTATAAAAATTTATGTAGATTAATCAAAACAATATGTTTTCAGAAAATTTGATAAGATTTTAGAAAATTTTTCATTTTGTTAAATTTTTCTAATTTTTATTGATAATTAAAATACGTTTCAATGCTTTTATTTGGAAATACATTTTGTAATTTAAGATAAATCAATATTAAATACTGATAATTCTAATCTGAAATTCGTTATTTCATACAAGGCCAGAATTTTAAATTGATAACTCTTAATGTACCATGTCTGTGAATATATAATTAATTTGTATGAATACTGACATGGTTAATAAACTTATATGCATTATTATTATTGAAAATATATTACATAAATATTGTATGAAAGCGACTAGAAAATTAAATATTTTAGTAATTGAGTTGGTATTTTTAAACTAACACTATCATAAAAATTTTAAAAAGTAGTAACAGTTTCTGTATGTAAAATGATCTCATACGTTTAAATCTATGAAAATATTATAATTTAAAAATTTATTTATAAATTTAAAAAAATATTTTAAAAATTAATTCAAAAATCTTATTATTAATTTAAAAATTAAATAAATATTATTAGATAAGAAATATTTTAAGAATTATTATTAATAGGTATGAAAATCTAAAAGTAAGTTTTAGGCGTAAGAGAGATTATGCATGTTAAAACTGTTTAAATAATTAAATAATGCCTAGATTCTCGAAGATTTTTATAAAATTTGACGTTTTCATTATTTCTATTTTTCTTTCTGAAATAGTTTTATAACAGTATTTACATTTTAATTAATACAATATATATAATTTAGAATATTTTGGAAAACAATTCACTGTTATGTGAATTTGTACGACACGAATATAAAATAACATATTTTACAAATCAAAACCACTAATGGAAAAAAATTGTAAATATACTTATGTATATCAATGACGTAGTTAAGTACGGGATTATTTCTTGTTTCGTAAGTGTACAAGACAGACACCACGAATCTTGAAAACCGACAGCATAAACTAGTAGTCCGGTGGACAAATCTTAGGCTAACTTTAAAGTCCTGGAAAGGTCTTATTTGGGACTATATCAGGAATCATTAAATATTCTTATTTTAAATTGAAAATTCAAAAATAGCGTCTAAATGCTTAATCATTCCAATTGGATTATTTATGTTTCTACTGAAGGAATTACCATTTCAAAAAATTCATGATTGGAAAGAATGAAACAAATGTACAATTGAATGAAACAAATTTAATTAATTAATTAATTTATTGATTTTATTATTTATTTATTTATTTAATTTATTTATTGAATTTAATTTATTCCTCCTTATATAATTTCTATTATAAATTATAACTGATTTTTCTTTTACTCAAAGCATTACTATTGCGTGTGTAACTTATGCTCGAATAAATATCCAAAAAATTATCTACGTGGAAAAAATATTTTTCTAATTAGAGAAACAATATAATCCAAAATTTGAATTTTGTTCGAAATTTCTTAATTTTACTTTATTATCAACTTAACAATATAACCCTACATTTAGATACTACATTTACTACTAGATTTTTTATTATTGAAACAATGCATAAATTTACAATTTTTTAAATTATTTGCTTATAAAAATATTTTTGATATAAATGAAGAATTTTAACTAATAAATTTTTAATTTGTATTGCTTGGTCTGCAAGTAACTTTTGATATCATAAGAGCTTAAATAAATTAAATTAATAAACAGAATTAACATTTTTACTGTTATACTTTACAGGCTAAAATCATTTATTACTTTCGGTGCTTTTTATGATTGTTGAAGAATATAGGAAAGCTCCAGTGGCTCAGTAGCTTCACGCCGCTTCCCGTAAACTCAGCAAAGTGAAGCATCATTTGCCGCGGGTAGTGGTGGTGAGTACATGTACGGAGCTCTAAAGTTTCATAAAAATTTGAATTAAGTCTTTTGCTTGAATTGTTTGAATTTCTTTGAAAACTTAATTTGAATACTTTCTTGACCAGATAATTGTCATCACATGAGCTATTAAAATTGCCCTGCCGCGGCTCCCTCAGCTAAATGGATCAAAAAATGAATTACACTGCATTAAATATTTTCATTCGAAGGAACCTCGAATGAAAAGGGTTCATATATTTGTTTCTGCATCTATAGTATGCATAAAATATTAATTTAGAAGGAAACAAATTACGTCGACCTCTGTTAATATCTTTCATAAGCAATTTAAAATTTAAATTATTAAAAACCGTGAATAAATTTATAATTGTACTAAAAAATTTCATATTTGTCATTTTAGTATATTTGCTAAATAATCGTAAAGTAATTCGGATGATTTCATTGTGACTGTAAACATGTAATGCACATCGTACTTATTTTATGGAAAAAAGACATTTTATGAAGTTGATTACACTTTTCACGAAAACAGGGATTTCCATCAAAAATTCTTCATAAGTAAACAAAAGATGTTGCTTAGATTAGAGATTATCTTACATTAGGATTGCAGTGAGATAACATGAAAATTGATCATGGCGTTTTTTTTAGTAGAATATTTATACAGTATATAATATTAATTTTATATAAATATGATCAGAAATATTTGGCACTAAAAACTATAGAATCATAAATTAATTATGCCTGTCATTGTTTTTCTTTCATACACAAACCTATTTTTCTGTTTTTTTTCCGTCTATATGTGTCTATAAAATCTGCATGTTGTTGTACTAGTCATGAAAAAAATAAATTTTTTAACTTAAATACTCTCACATCGCACTATCCCCTTTATGTTTTTAAAAATCTACAAGCATATTTATCAAAAGCCTTCTAAATGTCGTTGTTTATTTTAGACTTAACCAGATTCAAAGCAGATAAAGGGACCTTCAAGATTGAATATGTCTATTAATATGTTAATGTTAGATGTGTGTGATAATATGATAATGTTTCTAAATACCCAATTTCTTAATCACAGTTACAATCTTTTTGCTAAGTAAGTTACCTTTATGTTCGTTAGAAAAAAAAACAAATTGTTTTGACCATTTTCAATGAAAAAAATTGTTGTATCTCATTTATTTTAATTATTTATATGATCCTGGTTTATCAGTTTATGGGTGCAAGTTATCAAATATTTAACGATGCTCATAGTGGGAAAAAAGATTTATTTTTAAAATATAAGTAGCATAATTGAAATTTAAAATCTGATTTCACCGTCCCAACAGATGCAACAGTATTTAAATAAGATTCAGCTGATAATCCTAGTCATCTGATGCAACACATGTTAAGCAAGAGGATTTTACAAAGTATTGGCCTAAAGAGAAGTGCATTAGGAAACGGCTCACTATTAAGCAGAAAAAAATAGTGAAATAAATATTTTAAAATCTTAGGAGAGCTAAATGAAGCTGAAATTAGGAATAAAATCCGTAGATAAAATTAAACACACTTGTGAATTTTGATGATGCAAATATATGCAAATGCATATTACTATTCTTTTACAAGTGGAAAATCACAATTAATGTTTTCTTTGTTCATATGAATGAATGTTTTAGAAACACAATCAAATATTATTTTTGTGTGCAACATGTTATATGAGAGGGATCGTTTCCAAATGAGTGATGCAACAACTGTTCAATGGTCCCATGATAAATTGAATTTATTTTCAGTTGTCCTATGTTCTTCTTTCCAATATGTGATTTAGTAATGACTTTCCCCAGATCTCTCGTTGCAATATTACACTACGAATAGTATTTTGACATAATTTCGAAGTCTTTAACTAAAGATGTAAGGGAATCAATTACCTTTTAAATACCATATACAGGAAAATGACTTCTCGTTTCGCCCAATTCCATCGTATGATAAAAAAATATGTAACTGATCAACAGAAATTAAATTTGAATTTTACCCCAAATGTGCTTCTTTATCGGAATTTTTTCTTTTTATAACATTTCGTCTCTGTACTGTTCGTTTTCGTATCTACGTACGTGTTCTACGTATCAGACTTCGAGATTTTTAATGTAGAAAAAATGTGGTATTAACATAATATATTAACAACCATCTCGGCAAAAAATGTCATTAAATGTAATAAATTTTTATCATATAAATTATCTTTTATTTGTTTCAATGTAGTTAGTTTTTTATGTTTCCTTACATTAAAAAATTATAATTAGCAACATTTTATGACAGTTTCTGTCAAAAAAAAACATTAACTTTTACTAATTAAATAGAGGCTTCCTATAATTAGTTTAAATATGTTTAAGAATTTACTGATATTACATTTTTCTAAGCTAATACAATTGTGCAAGAATACAAAATAGGCCTTGTGAAATCAGATAAATTAATCTATATGATAATAAATACCTAATAAAAAACAAAGAAATGTTGCATTAATAATAAAAAATATGTAATTAAACTGCAACAAAAAAGTGAAATCAGAATTCAAAGACATTAGATTTTTTAATTTAATTTTTACTTTTATCACTAAACAATACTAATAACTAGTTAAAAAAAACATTGAAAAATTACCAGTTGCAGTTATGGTTATTGAGTGTACCTTTATAGAAATAGTCATATGGTATATAGTAAATTTATTTGATGTTAAGATTATGGAAATAAGATGTGATAGTGCTGTTTGTTAGAAAATTATTACTATGCTATAATTATAATTGCATAGAAAAAAATAATTTTCTTTTCATTTTTTTCAATCTGAAGGAAAAATTATAAATGAACAATGTAATTAGTATAAACTAAAATGAATTTTATACAAAATATTAAAATATTTAATTAGCTATGAAAACTGCACCATACTTTTGTAAGTTTTATTAGGAAAAATTGCAACAATCAATGATCAAAAATATTTTATTAGCAGTTATACTTTGTAAACTTTCTCTTAAAATAACCAAAATTTTAATATTACTTAGAGCAGTTAATTCAAACAGCATGATTCATAATTTCGTGACAACCAAATACAAATTAAATATGTAAACCGATTTACAAACAAATAAGAATATCATAACTCTCGACTGCATAACATAAGAGCGAAAAATATGTAACCTATCTTTAAAGAGTATTGATCTTCTAGACATATTAAAAAAGTCAAGTCTAAGTAAGCAAATGATATCTAAGAACACTATATTTGTAAAAGTACCAATATGTACATTTTTCAAAGACAGTGCCTAAATTTAAGTATTCATGATTTTATAAATTTTGAATTCTAGTACATAACATGGAAAGAATACTACATAGATAGCTATTTTTAAAGATTAGCTAGCTAATGCAATTTCTCACCAAGTCTTTAAGACATGTATTACTAAATAAGATTTAGTAACAGCATGCCTTTAACACTGGGAACATATGCAATATGTCCATTTAATTACAATTAAAAATGTACTAATTTCTTGAACAAAATAATTATAGGATAAATTAGTTAAAATTATTCTTGAGTAAATATAAAGTTAGAAAAACATAACTTGAATATATCAATAAAATAAAAACAAATATACAGAAAACAAATGAAAAAAATGTCTTGAATAAATACAACTTCATATTTTCACTGAAATTATAAATAGAATCAAATATACTTACTTTAATAATGAACATGCCTGAAATTTCTTTTAAAAAAAATAATCCAAATAAAAGTTTATTAACAAAGACCTCCAAGTGAAAAACCTAACTATTTTTCGTACTATTAAAACGAGCCTGGAGACATATAGATTTATTTGCTGGTTCCTTACTAACACAACTTAAAGGAAAAGAATTGTTAACCAATACTGCATCATATCTATTTTTTAAATCTTTAAAACCACTTTCTAAAACTGCTAGTTGTTCATCTGTTCCCTTCATAATGCATTCCTGTAGAATGGCTAAATCTGATAATGATTTTTTTCTTTCATTACTTTTTGTTTTTTTCATGATCTCTTCTGATAAAACAACATGTTCTACTTTCGATGTATCATCAATCACAGATAAAGAACCTGAATCCATAACCGCTGAAGGCAAAACTTTAGGATAAAGTAATAAAAACCAGGTTGCCAGATAGATAACAATTCAACAAAAAGATAAAATTCGCTAAAAAAATGACCAAACTCGGAATTGGGCATCCTTGAAAATATGGCATCTGTTGTTCATTACACACGTATATAGGAGAATCACTATTTTTTCGACAATCTTCATAACTTACTATCAGAATTGGGAAAAATTTTACAATCGAATATACCTTGATTATTTAGCGATTTTTTTATTTTTTGACGCTAAGATGCGACTAACAAGAATATTTAAAGAATTATTTCTGTGCATTAATCACAAATTTATTGTTTTTGTAAAACCGAGGGGTTAGCCGTTACGCACATTTTTTAAATAATACTAACCTGCTAAATTGATTGAGAATTAATAAAAATAAATGCTTTGATAACAAAAATAGAAGAATACACTTTTAGAGCTCTATTTTACTACATGAAATCCAGTAGATCAAGAAAAATTTGTTTACAAATATTGTTCCGATGTCAGTTCCAGTTAAAATATGGGTTCAGAATATTCATTTACATCTGATTAAAATGTAAATTATTTGCATTTAAAAATGCATGATTTACCGCAGTCTTGCATTAATTAAATGATTTTTAAATAATGCTGCCCAGAAACTTTATATAAATGCATTTTAACAGTAACTCCATTTTATTTCTCAATCTTAAGTTATAATTGAAGAAAGAACCAGCTTAACTGGAACCCATAACTGTTTACAGATGTAAATAAACAAATAGATTATGCTGGAATTGTGTATTTAAAAACTGCTGCATTGTCTTAATATTTTTGATTGAAACATTCTTTAATTTTCATAAAAGTATTTATAACACTTAAAAATACAAATTTAACAATGCTGATAATATTGTTATTTTATTTTTGCATATTCAACCTGAATGGACTAATGGTGAATAAATATTATCTGTACTAAGTCATAATATTTACATTTTTTTAAATCAACCAAAAGAAAAAACATTAAAACTATATTGCATATAATAATACTAAGTAGGTATTTATAATAAATCTAAATTTTTAAATATATATATTCATGCTCTTCACTTATAAGGTTAAAATTTAATACTTAGGTATGTAAAGTTTTTCAAAAACGAATTTATTTTTCATTTTAGTGTTAAACCTGGAAAGAATACTACATAGATAGCTATTTTAAAATGTATAGCTAGCTCATGCAATTTCTCACCAAGACATTATTACTAAACGAGATTCAGTAAAAGCATGCCTCTTTATCATTGGGAATACGCATCTGTTCATTTACAGTCTTAATAAATATAAAAGTAGCAATTCCTTAGCCTTGGATATTCAGTTTTTGTACTAACATTCAAACCAAGTTTCAGATGCATGTTAATACTGGTCTTATGAGAGTTTTATATAGGAATCCCGTTCTATTTCGAATTCTAAATATAAATTTTCGAATCTTTCATTATAATTACATACTATAGAAATATCAAAATTCTAATAACTAGATACAATTTTTTTTAATAAATCTCGATTTTTAATATCCTTGGTAGTGGCACCCACCTGAAAAAAACTATAGTTTGGCACAATCTATCACTTACATGAAACATGCAATAAAACTTAACGATATATTTATTTATGTACACATACAGTAATATAAAAATTAGAGTTTATTACCACTCTGAATTTAATTTTAATAACAAACAAAATAATTCACCTAATTTTCACTGCTTTTGCAATCATTGCACCTGGTTGGAGAATAAACAATTTTAATCACTTCAAAGACATTTTTTTATGCTTTCTCTGCCCTACATACTTTGTGAGGTATGAAACAAATTGACCAGCAACAGATCTTTTAATGGGTGACCAAACAAAAAGTAAAAATATAGCTTTAAAATATTATGGAATTGCTGAGGGAATACATTCTGACATAGTAATTATAGATTTGGCATATTGGCACCCACACTGACTCAGGGTGAAACCCATATCGGCAACTTTATTACAACCCTAAATTTTAAATAAAAAAACTGTTAAAATTTTACAATGAGGCATTCCTAGATTCTTTAGCTATTTTTTGACACCAAAATGGAACTAACAAGATGGCCACAACAGAAAAGCTATACAAAGATAGGTTTGCCAGAAATTAAATTTTATCACCAAGATATATTTTTTGCCAAACCAAGGGGTACATGATTCTACACATCGCACATGTACCTAATCATGTTACATCATACAATTGCAAAAAACATTTTGATGTAGTAGGCTGTGAAAATCTTTTTGCACACATGTTAAGACATTTCATTTAAGTGAAGATAAAAGTATAGGGTAAACAAGAAAGTTCTTGCCATTTTAACTGTCATTGAATAAAGAAAGAATAAGCATGCAAATTAGTGTTTGATTTGTGTGAGACATTGGCCAGTTAAGAGTAGTGCTAAAGAGTAGAGAACTGTACACAGGGTAAAATGCGCCAAGCGTGTGATAAACTAGCTTAACGGTTCGGAGTTTTTTTTTCATGACGAGATTTTCATTTTATGACTCAAGGTGATTGTATGACATGCGCAAAATTTGTTTTGTGTGCAACTGTTACCCTAATACAAACTTAAATCTATATATTCATTGCTTTTAAGTTTTAGTCTAGTACAGTTCTATTTAATTTTTCTTATCCCCATATTTATCCTTCATTTAAAATACTTGTGCATTACTTTTTCTGCTATGCCTTACCGGCATACTCCTATACCATTTATTACTAACACACTTAAAATTTTACTTTGCCGATCTTGCATTTCTATATTCATAATTGAATTATTAACTTACTACTTTTAAGCAAGCCTAATTATTGGCATGTTATTAGTTTCTTATTTATTAAAGGTTCTATTAATAGAACGAAATACTTTATAGGTATTTAAACTAATAGCTAGCATTTCTTTAACTGCATTAAAATTTAATATTTGCTGCTCTGCTTATCATGGTGATTATTTTGGCAATTAGCCTAATGGTGGGTATTGGTAAAATGACATCTGACAACAGATACTTAAAAAGTAGTACAGGCTGACAAATATCAAGTTTAAAAAAAATGAAATTTGTTAATGTTAGAAATTTAGCTTTATTGCTGGTTGTCACTGTACTAGGTAACACCACACTGAAGTTTTTTTAAGGTGAGAGTAATTGCACGGTATATTAAAATTCAAGTTTCAATAAATTTGTCTCTAGTTATTAGAATTCTAATACTTCTATACTATTAAATTATAATGAAATTTTGATTTTTGGAATTTGAGAAAGTGTGCGATTTCAAAGTTGAAGTTTCAACGTGATCAGCATTGGTAACCAAATATTGCGCATAGTGGCATAATCTAGGTCGGCGACAGAAATGTGGAGCGCTTGGCACGAATATTAGAGATCGCACCAAACCTGTACAGCTTTGTTGTTTTTACAAAGAGTAGGAATATCAGTTGTATAAGAGCAGTAAAAATTAATTGTAGTCACACTTAGCAATTTTTTAAAATCTTGCAAAAATTTGGCTGCAGCAAAATCACTAAAATCGTAATCTTCCAGATTACTTTAACAAGTATTTGATACATTATTTATATCTCATAATATGCTTAGTTAATTTTACTGGTGTAATTTTACAAAATTAACAAAATATGCAGATGTATAGATTTTAAACATCAATTGTAAAATTATATAGTCGATATATTACCAAAAAATTATTTGATTAAATTTTATATTAATGAATTTACATCAGCAAATATTCATGTGAAATTCATTTTATGCCCATTTAATTTATTATTAATTAAATAAATAAATAAAGAACAATAAACATACAGATCTCCTGTTTACTGTTGTCACCTCCTGCTCTACTTCTTTGCATCAGTTATTTGTGTAGGGTATACACGGAATATTGAATCGATGAAAGCCATATATTAGTTGCACATATACTTATTATTCTTCCGTCACACACATTCAGCTATATTGTAATCTAGTCCATTTTTAGCTTTTGACACTGCCATATCACGTTTCCCTGCCCCCCACGTTCCTTCAATTGTATTAGTGTGGGCACCTGTCTGGATTCTTAAAAGTCAGACTTTGATTTACCTTCAGATGTACAAAGGCTTCATTAGAGAGGCAAGACTACTCTTCCAGCAGTCTGAAATTACTGCCGAACTCAGAAGAATAAACTCTCTAATCATACTCAACAAAAACAGACATTCTATCATCTACAACTTTCATAAACCATTTACCTTCTACACATTTTACCTGATTAGATTTACGTTTACCTCAAATTTATTCTTATCTATCTCAACAATAACACTGTCTCGACCCAATTTAATGCTGCTTTCAATTATTTCTTCCATATGAACCTTACAGCAAGAAGACTGAAAATGAACAGTCTTAGAAGAACATTTACTCTCTTTCATATTAGTCAGTCTTATTCTCATTCACCCACATATAAACCTAAAATAAATTTTCATTCATCAATCTGCTCAATTAAAAAAAGGAACCCTTTCTCACACTATTTTTAAAGTCTTTTCATTTTAGATTTACAACCTCCATTCGTATTCATCGCTTATCTTTCCAATTAACCAATTTCATATCCTTACCACACTTACAATACTCATATCTATCAACAATTAAACCAGCTTTCATACCGAATTCCAATTTCTCCTTCGTTTCATCCAATCCATACAAACACCTTAAATATACATTCTCATCATACCACATAACACCATCCTTTCCAAACATTCTTGTACTCACCTCAGACATTCCCCATGCAGCAGAAATCACAAAAGTATTTCAAAGAGAATGCTGATGAGGAAACACACAACATAAAATGGTTGAACTAAAATTAAATGTGGTAGCAGCAGACTTTGATCAAAAGGATTACCAAAATTCCAGGTGGCCAGAAAATTTTTGGAAGATAGTGAGTGAATGAAAATAATAAGGCATTGTTTCACAAATTCAGGTCAGGAGACATATCGTGATGACAGTATTGTCAGGTGTATTAGCCATTCAAGTGGTTCACTATGAGCTGCTACAAAAGGGATAAATGGTCACAGCTGACCTGTACTCGCAGTAATTTGAACATGTAAACAAGGTTTGCAACAGAAGGACCAGCCCTGGTTAACCTATAAGGTGTACATTTTTTGGACAATACTGTGAGGTCGCATGTTGTACTAGGAACACCACACAGCAAATTGATAAGCGAAGTTTATGCTATTCTCCTTACTTACTTGACCTTGCACCATCACAACACTATTTTTTAGATGTTTTTTATTTGGGGGAAGAAAGGGCTATATAATAATAAAAATTAGACACATGTATAAAAATTAACTATTTGGAAAAATTCATTATTTTATAAATCAATAATTAAAAATCATACAACATACGATAAAACCGATGTCAATTTTCGGTATAAAGATACAGGAGAAACACATTTAACATGTTATTAAGCATATAAATCATGTAT
>JAJQOW010000562.1:0-95000 GCA_037975125.1 Latrodectus hesperus
TATATATATTAAAAAGTCGACAAGTCTAATAAAAATTTTCCCTTATTCTAATCAAAATTTTTTTTATAAGCAGCAATTGTTCCATGCAGATATAATTGAAAAAACTAAATACATTAAGAACAACTTATTGGCTTTATCAATTTTGTTAACAGAATATTATTATTTAATTAAGTTTAATATAGAGGCATAACTTTCTGTCCAATTTAATTTAATGGAGAAAAATATTGCTTAATTCAGTAATACATACATTATTATGATTTAAATGGCCTCACTGAAATATTTTTTATATCTTTGTAAAAATTAGCTAGTATTTTTGTGACAAATTATTAATCCTTTTCATATAAGCAAATTAATTTTCTATTAGCTGAAAATAGTTTCTAAAATCTCTTATAAAACCAGTCTTATATCCAGTAATTTCCTCACTGTTATAACACAAGTAATTTCTTTTAAGATGTTAAAAGTCTAGATTTTGTGAATCAGCTAGATATTTTAATTAACAGCAAAATCAAAATTCTTAATGTATTCTTCATATAATTTCATGAGTTACTTTCTTACATTATATCATTTTCCATAATATTGAAAACTATCAATATAAATGTTTTTATTATAAGTGGGCAAATTATAATATATTGTGTATTTTTATTTAAGCTTTTATAGTATTCTTTTGATTATATTTTGAATAAAAATACAACTGTGAAGGAATTGAAACATTTTATAAATGTACTGAAAATGTTATAAATATTAATATTTTACTGTAATTAAAGCAAGTTTTAGTTTCAAGATTTTTAATGTTCTCTGCTATTTATTAAAGTAGATACTCCATGTAGAAGAAAGGAAAAATAATGTATAGATATTTCTTTTATATATATATATATATATATATATATATATATATATATATATATATATATATATATATATATATATATATATATATATATATATATATATATATATATATATATATATATAATCTATACATTTCATGAGACTTTTAAACCTATTTTATTAAGTTTTTAAATTAATGTCTGATTTTATTAGTGTTTCATGTGTAATTAATAACATTTATATAGATAAATTTTCTTCTTAATTTATTTTTCATATTCTGCTGAAATTGCAGACATACTGATTTCTGTATTTCAGATTTATTCAAAAATAAATGCAGTTTAGTGGAATGATGAGCTCTCATTGTAAAAGTGCTTACAGTTTTCATTGCAAAAATGATTAATATAAACACATGATGGCAAAAATGTTTAATATAGATTTTAGCCATAATTCAATAAAAACCTGTTTCTAAATGAAACCTAATCTTTTTAGAATATCTTATAATTTACATTAGAATTTTTAGTATCCATATTTGCTTAAATATGTTTAAAATGTCACTCAATAAGAAATATCTCTTTTTGATTTTTTTTGCTTTGATCTACAATACTATAAGTTAAAATATCAACAAATTCCTATCACAAAAATTGTTTTGACAATTTATTGTGCTGATTTGACAGCCAAGGTTTAGTCCACACTGATCTATTACTACTTTTATTTTTTCTTTTCGATAATAATGAAGCAGCAGCCACTACCGTCATTATTGTTACGATTTTTAATTCCACGTTCATATTAAAAATAGAGTTTAAATAAATTGAACAGCAACAAAGGAAGCGAAATAAAACAGCAACAAATGAAAACTAAAAGCGAAACTACGATAAACGTTAAAATATCGAATCAGAGAAGTCGGAACGTGTAAACACCACTCTCGGATCGATCGGACGAGAAACTCGTTTCTCGGTCTTGATGACGTCATATTGCAAAATCGGACGAGAAACTCGGAACGTGTAAACAGGCCTTTAGGGGGTGACAAGAATTAATTCAATAGCCGAGGACTTGTTCTCTGGGAGAAAAGTTTACTTCCCTTATCCGCTAGTCCCTGAGAGTAATTTGAGGTTTAAGGGGAATCCTTCCTCAAAATAAATCTAGAAATGAGCTTCAGCGCCATCTAGCGCAGTTGTTTGGGGGCAGTCCTTCTTACAAAGACTGAAAGAACTGATTGGTGAATTTAAACTCATAAGTCACGCCAAAGCACCTGTTTACAAAGAAAAAATAGTTCCTATCTCAATGAAGGGGGGCGAATTTTAAGTGGGGAATGAGAAGACCACTTAACCGCAATAGGGGTAAAGTGGACAATATAACTACCCGCATCCTAATTTCCTTCAGCATGTTCTGACGCAGATTTTCTCCGCATATGTGGTCAGTTTGTTTGTCCCCTCTCGCCTTCCTGGAACTGTATGTCCGTAAATTTCATGGGTGAGGAAAAAGTAGGGCAAGCTCAAATGCTTCTCAAATTTGACACCGGAAATATCTGTTGTGAGCTTAGTCAAGCAATGAGAGAGAAAAAGCTCTGCTCGGAGATTTTGGGAAGAAATATTCTATTTACTGTTCAGCAGAAAAGTATACAGATGCATAAAAAAAATTGATCAATTTTGTTATTATTATTCATTCATTAAATGATCAAAAATTAATATCAATGTTCAAATAAAAATAAAAATATAAAATATACTTATTTATTTTTCTTGATATAATTTCAATTTGCTTTGATTTTAGGAGATTTGATTCTTTTTTAATAGGCCTTATGAGAAAGCAAAACAGTTACGCTTCTCTCTAAGTAAACTTCACTTTTAAAAATATTTTCAAATAGACAAAAATACCAAATTTCTTATCTCTTTTAAAAAAAGAGAAAATAATGTAGTTTATTTATTAACTTTGGAATAACTTTTCTAGCTTTATAAAATATTTCGATATAAAATGAACGGAAAATTCCGTATATTTCGCTTATAATTTCTATCAATGCTTTTTGTAGGAATGGAAAGTCTACCTCTCTATTTGGATTGATCAGACATCTCGACATTGTTTCTTGATATATTTCTAAGCAAACTTTAAAAACAATATAACCTATTACATAATCCGCACTTTTTAGTTTAAATATGGCGATATCATCATTCGTATCTGAAGAAGTGAATTCACTTCAAGAAAAATAAAGTCTTTAATTTAAGAATTAAATATAATCTTCACTTTGGGAATAAGCAATTGATCTTTTTTGCGTGTATGTGTGTAAAGTAGAGTTTAGCCTCTCAACAAATTAAAATAGAATCTATTTCTCAATAAAATCATAAACATTACAAATTACTCTAAATTCCTCGAAATAGCGTAAAATAGATTAGGGTCTCACATTTCATCTAAATTCAATATATACACCATTTTCAAATTTCTTAAATTTTTTTTATCTGTAACAAAATTTTAGAACTCCAGGTATCCAAAATCAGAACTCCAAGCTTGCAGCCAAATTTAAAACATCGTCTTTGAATATTGTTTTTATATTAATTCTTAGCGTATTAACTCTCATTTTAACTCGCCAAAAATCATAAAATTTTGACGATAATGATCTTATAGTGTTCATTTTAAAGTATCAAGCGATAATTTAGCTATATATTTTTCTCGTCTTTATATAAGTATATAAATAAATATAAATTATTCTTCTCCATCACCCTCAAATTTATATTTTCCTATTAAAGTATTTTTATATATATTATTGTTTTTAATTTTTGTGCTTCTTTTAAAAGTGTTTTCTTCATTTGATTTTAATTTCTTATTCGTTTTCGCACTTGAACTAAGCAAATTTAGTGGATTTTAAGCTATTATCAGCACATAATAATCATATACTTTTTATAATTTTTCAGTACTACTGTTTATCAAAATATATTTAAAGCTGGAAATATGAAAATGCAACTCCTAAGATTTTTCTCATATATATATATATATATATATATATATATATATATATATATATATATATATATATATATATATATATATATATATATATATATATATATATATATATATATATATATATATATATATATAAACATATTGCAAGGCAAACTGAATGAAAAAAGAGCAATCCTAGTTGATTCCTAAAGACGTTACACTACTACTCTGGGGTCAAGTTGGGAAAGTGTATGCGTAATGAGCCAACTTTTCTCTTTTTCATGGCGGTAAAATATCGTACGCAGGCCCTATTTGCTTGGTAGTTGAATTCAATTCCTGTTCGCACCCAGGAAACAAAAAGGCAGTTCAGATATCACTTTTATTTTTATCCTTTTCTAATTTTTGAAAGTTATGAGTGCTATTATACTGAGTTCAATAGTGGCATTTTATACATTTTGTAAAAAGTATTTTCGCATCTCAGTTATACATTTTTAAACTGATTTCGTCATAATTTTTATTTTCGACATAAAATATGTTTTAGGACATCAACAAAGGAAAATGTGTTATTCCACACTTTTTGCATTTTTGTTATTTGCTGGTATTAACTTTACTTTTCCATAAAAATATTATTAGTTTACTAACAAAAATTGCTAAATAAAGAAAATAATTTTCTAAACTTCCACTTGTGTATACTTTAGACCAAAATGTATAAAAGATTATAAAAATGAAATTATTTGATTTAAATTTTAAAAAATTTTAAATACGTATATTCATATATAAATATAAAGTGTAATCACAAGTTTTTATTTTGTTAGTATATTAATATATTCACAAAGACGTAAAATAAATTACAATGTAATTTTTATTCTATGTAAGAGATTGAATAAAAAATTATTCCTGCTCTAAAGATAAAATGTGAAAAATTTTTTTCAAAGATGTGCATTTATTAGCTCAAGAAATGTGCTAAGAAAATGCTCGAGTATGTGTATTTTTATCACAATGCTGTGAAAATTTCAAATCACCACAAATACACCCCTTCATCGTAGTTTCTCAGCTTTTATCTCGACAAATTCAACTTTTCGTTTCTTTTTTAATTTATTGAGAAGTTTAAAAAAATGTTAAACTTTACACTTGATTATGAAAATTTTTTCCGCTGAACAACAGTTGCTGATAGTTTATAAATCATTTAACACTTATTTTTTTATGTAATATGTACAGCCTATTCTAACACATTACACAATTAACAATTAAATACTACTATCAACAGCAATATGAAACAGTAATTACTCTGGAATTCTGAAGAACACTATTATCTTTAAGAAAAATAATAAAATCTATTTTTAAAGCTTTATGAAGAATATATGTCATCCAGTATGTAATAAACTAGTGAAAGCATACAATTTTTTATCCTATTTATTTTAAAGAGTCTTGAAATTTTAAATACATAAAATAATAACATATAGCTACATTGTAATAGCTACTCAATCAATCATTCAATAATATATATATATATATATATATATATATATATATATATATATATATATATATATATATATATATATATATATATATATATATATATATATATATATATATATATATATATCCTACATTTAAAGATGAAGTATATAAATGATTGGAAATCTTATTTCTTCGATGTCGGTAACTCATTTTTAGCAACTACATCAAGAAATTGAGCATTCATTTGTCTTGAGCAAAAGAAACTTGGATCTGTCTTCCTATATTATTTACATTTGCTGTAAACAAAATGTACAAGGCAATATATAAAAACTCATGTATAGAAGACTTTTATCATTTATTTCAGAACGAGGCTTTTGAACAACACTTGATGGATTTCAGTTGTTGTTGTTACCATCTCAGACTGTCTAGCTAGGCTAGACAACCTCCATCAAACTAAAAATATCTAAAATATCTATAAAATGTGATGGGTCCCGAAGGACATCGTCTTTTTTAAAATTTAGACAGGTTTGATGGATTTCTTACCCCGTGGAGCAGCGCACCCTATGTAGGCAGTCTAGTTGGCACAAGACAAGAATATTTCTTCCCCCTTACACACACACACACACACACACACACACACACACACACATATATATATATATATATATATATATATATATATATATATATATATATATATATATATATATATATATATATATATATATATATATATATATATATATATATATATATATATATATATATATATATATATATATATATATATATAATTTATTTATATTTAATATTAAACAATTTTGATATTTTTCAGAGATAAATAAATATGCCAAAGGTTTTGTTGAAATGTTCAAGTGAATTCTGCATCAAAACTCAGTTAGCAATATACTTAGAATCAGACATAAAATTTAAAAAGTTTTTATAAAACAAAGATTTAAAAATATGGAATTGGTGAATAATGTCTATAGATATGTCTATAGATATGTATTGCAAAATCATATCATGTTGATATACTTCTTAAAAAATTACATCAAAAGTATAAATAAAGAATTAAAAAAGTTCACTACATGGGAAATGTATAAATTTTTTCAATAGATTTAGCTGTTTAAAGTCAATATATATATTTTCATATCTCATCTAGGGGGCATTTTTTCCGCCAAATTAAACATTTTATCACCTTCTTCGCCAAATCAAAGCGATTAGAGTCATAGCATGGTGACCCAGCTAACTGGACAGGTGATTATCAAGCTGTGTCAGGATTCGTTGTAGGCGGAGCCATGGATGCCTGGGGAAAATGTGATTGGGTTAATATCGACGGAGTTATGGACATCATTATAAAACGTGATTGAACATATTTAGCAGCGTTTTTGCTTATTCTATTATATTTCAATCTTAATTATATTAAGATTTTTCTGATAATTTTATAGGACGATTTTCTTATTTTAAAAATGCATCCTTTACTCAAGAATTTGTCGTTTCAGACTTTATATCTAATTGTTGGAATTAAAGACAAAGTTAAGCAGTTGATGCATTATTTAGGTATTTTACCTAAGAGGATTGATGTTGCTCCTAAATGTCTGAAATGTGGATCAAAAACTGTTTTGATATAAATGTGAATGAAATCATATATATAATTAATGAAATAAAATAACATTTTAAGTGTAAATGAATGCTGTATTTAGTTTTTACATTGCCCATAATTTCTGTTTTCAATCCTAAATTCAGTTAATACGTTACCATTGAAAAAATTATTGTTATTATGAAAATAACACGTAAACATATGTCTTTTGTACAATAATTCTTTTCTAGAAGATAAATTTTATCCTTCTTATACCTCACAAAAATATTAATTTTTGTTTTTATATTTTTATAATTTATTGAGTTTATCAGAGAAATAAAATAGTGATGTTTTTCAATAAACTTAAACAATAGATCTTATTGATAATTACTTTTTAACTGGAGTCAATTTCAGTACTTGATGATATTTCATAAAATTTTAACTTAAGAATATTATTATAAATTTTTCAAGAATTTAAAAATTGACTCATCTAATACTGTAATGTATAATATAGTTTAAAATATTTGTTGCTTCATTCACATTTAATTATGATGTACGTGAATCTATATGTGACAATATAAAGATAAATTTGTATTAAGATTTTCTAAATCTATTTTACTGCAAAAGAAAATCTATGATGATTATTAGCATAAGTGATAAATATTTATTTCTGAAACAAATTCTAAACAATGTACATTCTAATATTTTCTATGCTGATAATATTGTCTTATTATATAGTGGAAAAAGATTCGAAAAATAATTCTTTGTCTTTTTGCATTTCAAATATTAAATTATTTCATCTGCCTTAATAGACGTTCCTTTACAAATATAAAAATCAGAACTATTTATTATTAGTAAAAATAACTAAAAATAAAAGAGTTTTTGATTTTTATATTTGTAAATAGCATAACACAACAAAAAAATAGACAACTATCTATCATATCTTACATCCAAGCGTACATGATTTCAAGAACTTAAATAAATACTTTTCTTGTTTGTTAGTTTAACTCAATTTTTTTAAAAATAATGATTTTATTAATGCATGTGGCACCAGTGGTTATGATATTTCAATGTTAATACTTAGTACCTTTAAAAGACAAAGTTAAATGTAACATAACCAATAGTATTGCGTGTCTTCTCTAAATAAAAGTATTTCATCAAAACTCATGTGCTTTTAAAAGCAATGAAAGAGAAATCAGATAATTTAAATTGAAGTTTGCATGGTAGTTTAAGTACTTACTGACGAATTTCCATATTTTTTCCGCATAAATTTAAAATTATTTTTGCTATATTATATTTGAAAATCGTGTAATTTACATGAATAAAAATTAGCATATTTATACTTTATATCTGAAATTATATAATATATTAATTACATAAGTATTATTAAATACTATAATTAAATATGTATTCTCTTAATTGCCAAAATCGAATGTATGTAATAAGGGAATAAATTTTTTTGAACTAAACCTGTGAACTAAATGTATTTATTCTGAATATTTGTATGTTAAAGTTACTAATCACAGATTTTTTGCTATGGCATAAATGTTTTAAGCATTTATCATTACTCAAACTCCAATTCATTTATATTTAAGATATTATCTCTTTATAATGCAATGAAACCTTATTTTGTAACATTTGCAGAGCTTATAATTTAATCTCCAAGTCTTTTGCTCAGCTCTCATAAAACTCGACATAAAAGTATATACTTTTTAATATATTTTAATTATTTCATTTATACAGTTTGTTTTGAAAGTTTTTAAGATTAAATAAATAGTTACAAATATGCAAAAGAAACTAAAGGTTGTAACAACTAAAAATCAAATTATAAAAAAATATTATCAATAATGATGGATATTTGTCTTCAGCTCTTATTACTAATAGCCATACAACTTGTATGTTTATTTTTGTGCATAAAGAATTAATTTTTACAAGAAATTTTCCCACGATTTCTTGATAAATTTTGATCTGCAAACTCCAACCCCATGAGAACAAAATCATTAGAATGTGTAGAATGACTCCAATTCCAGAAATGAAAACATATTCAGCAAATTTAATAGTGAATACTTTGCAGAGCGCATAATAAAGTTAGCGTTTTATAATAATTTAAACCAAATTCCAAATCTTCTCATATTTAACCAACTACAATTCAACTACAACGAACCTGAAAACAGGTGACGTCCGAAAGTATATTCTTAGAAATACACACACACACTTCTTAAATCTTCATTTTATATTTATATGTTTCTCCTTCTGTAAATTTAAATTCAATGCTCGTTGAGCAGTTTCACAGAAAACTTCCCTTTCAGCCAAGTGATTCGTCACGGATTATTCATTAACTCCCCATCCCTGAGTGGGGAAGATTAATTCAACTGCGAAATTAACATGAGCCAGATTTAAGGCATTATCACTCTTACTTGCAAACCTCTTTAAATTAATTCCAATTCAAGTATCAATTCAAATTAAGAAATTTTAATTTTTACTTTATTAATCCGCAGATTGGAAATAATTTAAGTCTCAAAATGTAAATAAATAAATAATAATGAAGAGAAAAAGTTCTTCCCTCCTTCAAATCATTCTGATTCCATATCCAAATTATAATTATAGAGAAATTCTAATTCTATTCAAATATTTATATCACTACTTGCATCTAAATGTATGTGCAGAGCTATTCTGTCTATTACTGTAAATATTGTTAAAAATTAGTGCATTAGAATTTATATTACTAATCTAATCTAGAAAATGTGTGAACAAGTGTATGGAAACAAGAAATGTTTACTTATGTGAATTTATGAAATAATATTTACTGTTTATATATATATTATAATTAAAATAATGTAGAAATATTTTCTGCTTATGTACTCTACTAAATCTATGAATTATTCAAAAATATGCATTCAAGATATCTCTATATAGAAATTTTTTTGTTTCCCTCCTTGCAAATAGTCCCTTTTATTTTTATTTATAAATAAGGAATATGAAAGAGTGTCACGCGGATTGGCCGTACAAGATGAAAATACAAGGCTCTACGATTAACCAAATGATATGTAAATGGAAATAATTGTTATATCTTCATTAAAATCTTTCTCTGTGACTAATAATTACACCCCCATTGTCAGTCAAAAGCAAATAAATTTGTGGTGAGTGCCTGGAGCATTGGAACTCGGTCATCCAAAATGGCAACCACACTGAATTGAGAAATTTTGAGTACAAATACCACAGGAAGTTAAACTGCTATTCACACATCTGGTAATAATTTAAAATCGATGAACAAACTAAGGGGAGATAACACTTTTCCATGAACCAGAATATTTTCTGGCAATAAAGTAAGCAATTATAAAATAATCTATACAGACACAGATGTTTCCATTTTCTTTTCTTTTCTTTCTTTCTTTTTTTTTTTTTTTTTTCCTCTATGTGAGGGAGGTCTGTAGCCTTCCGGCCATGTACCTCGTTTTCTAACGAATTAGAGTCCTTGGATAGTCTTGGCCTGGTGATTAACAAATCAGAAATAAAAGATACAATGATGAATAATACAAAGATATTGAGGTAAGTGCTCCCACTGGATGCACTCTGCATGACTTGTGTTTTTTGGACTAAGTAATTGAGTAATCCTAGTAATAGACACTTAGATGATGACAATAATTCTTGGTGCATACAAAATTCCGTTAAAATTATTTACAAAGGAAAAGATAAGGAGAATACACAGGATGATTACAATAATTCTTTGAAGCACACAAATTCCGTTAAAATATTTACAAAGGAGTTACAAAGAAAAAACAGAGGTTGATGACAATAGTTTTTGATAAACACAAAGTTCCGTTAGAATATTTACAACGGAGGACAAAGAAATGACTCACATATCCATAGTTGCTTAAGATTACATAAAACTGAGATATTTACAGGTTCCACACGATTTATTTACAATGTGGTTTCTCACAAGATTTTATTTAGGTAGAGATATGATTTCCATTAATTATTATTCTTCATCTTCTTTTCCGTTTGAAATTATTTGAATAAATGGAGATATTGGTGAGAGGTTTTACTCTCAACACTGCTCTGGGCCCGTGGAAATGCATTAGGTCATAAGGACTGTAAAGTTCAATACCCTGAATCTCACTATTGTTGATTGTGTATATTTTATGGTAGAAATTGAATGCAAGAAATTTGAGGTAGCGGGCTAGGGGCCGGATTCCCAAGTTCTCTCTTATTTGCTGACTTCTAAAGTAAAACTCTGAGTTGTAATTAGTCTAAGTATTTTGCTTTGCTGGGCTTCTAAGACCTTGATATTTGAATCAGCTGTTTCTCCCTAGATTGGAGCAGCAGCTACCCTTTTCCCAATTCATGGGAATTTGAAGGATATCTATTTTGGTGCTCCCCCATAATAAAAAGTAATATAATATAAATTCATAATGAGATTATAATGCAAATAATAAAAGCACTTTTTTTAAAATAATTCAAGCTGTAGATTATTTTGAAGATTAAGGTTATAATTTCAAATTTGAAGCAATAAAAATCGAATAAAAAGCAATCAGAACTGTAGAATTGGATTTGGAAATGTGAAAATATTTATTTTACATATTAATATAATTATTTTCAAAAACGTACATTTTTTAGCAATGAATGATGTTAACACATATTATATAGATTAAATAAATTTATAGATAACAGTGAGTTATGATATATTAATTAGTCATGCATACAGAATTTATTTGCCGTTAATGATGAAATTGATTAATTATTTCATCAATGTCGATCACTTTATTTTTTAAATTCCACGCTTCAAAATGCTAAGTATCTCAAATAATTTTGTCCCATGTTTGATCGTAATTCTCAGAATTAATTTTAATTTACTGAACGAATGTTCGCGCAACTAACAATTGACGTTGAAATAGTAACGATTATTTGTTCATTCATAATTTTAATAACATCTTCACCTTACTAGATTATGCAAGTTGAAAGTTTCAATGGAGTTTTTTTGTACTTTTTTTGTACACCTCGTGTACAAAAGAGACCGTTTAGTGACAAACATATCAAACTAGGAATGCGGATATTTATGTAAGAAAAGAAATTTTAACATTCACAGCTCATGATTTTACTCTTTGAGAAGTTTTCTCAGTCATTTACTTTACTAATGAGGAATCTGTACTTATTTTTAATAGGACATTCTTACAATTTTGAATATTTTTTTATTTAAAAGAGCTTATTTTTATTTTGAATTATTTTCATATTGTTTTACCCAATGATATATTTTCTTTTTAATTCAATAATTTATACATTCAAACATCTTTTTAATTTTTTACAGTGCTAAATAATAATTATGCCCGATTTCATTATATTCCTGTAGAATGATTTTCCTCAAGTTAAAACAGGTTTTTTTATACATTGTAATAATAAAATATATGTGTTGAATAGGTAAAGTAATCAATGTGTGCTAGACAGAAAAATAAAATTCGATAATTTTTTTGTTCCATAAGTCAAGAATTCTGAAAGTCAAGATTTTCGAACTATGTTCATCGTTTTTAACTAAGCAGTGTTACTTGGGGGGACACGGGACGTTGAAATTGGTGAAAAACATTGATAAATCAATTATCTGAATTCACATGTTTGAATTTACCTTAATATTCAGATAGTAATTAACTAGATTAAAAATATGGAACGCAAAGATTAATTTATAAAATTACTTACTAAAATTTTTTTCGGAAGAAAAAAAACAACATTAAAAAAATCAACTTCAATTTAATTTTATTTTTGTTTAAATTTTTTAATAGTTTTGTCTCAACTTATAATTTTTTATTTAGAAATTTTAAGTTTTTTCTCAATTTGTTTTAGTGAAAACGCATACTTTTTAAGTGTAAGTTTTAAAAAAATATCAAATCATTGCATTTTTTTCACAATATATCCTTTGAGAAAATTGAAACATTTTTGGAAAAACCGCAGCAAAATGTAGAATATAAAGGTATTTTTTTTCAGATGCTAAGACATGGAAAAAATTTTGCACACTTCGTTTGATGTATATTATTATGTTAAATGTTAAAATTTTCTCATCAGATTTTAGCAAAATTTGATCCTAATTATAGTAAATACTATATATTATACACGAACTATACGTTATAGAGAAGCGTTTTTTACTAATTAAACATAAAAATAGAATTATTTTTTAAAGAATAATTTTAAAAAATATCATGGTAAAAATTTTAAAACTTATGTTTAATACATAATTTCTTTATTAGAAAATAAAATTTACGCTTTATGCATTAAAATTAATTTTTTTCATTTACAACAATCCTTTTAAAAACCAAAATTTGTGAGAATTAAACTAAGGATATTTGGGAAGAAGTAATGATATATTAACGATGTAAACAGTAAAAAACCAAATGGAATCTAAATATATGTATTTTGCTCAAATTTAGTGGTTACTTCTTTTCAATTTCCATAGTTGTATCACATTTCGATTCCAGGAAAACAGTTCTTTTCCTGGAATTTTTTAATAGAAATTCCCCTTTTCTTTCATTGGCGGTCATTGTTAATAATTGATTATTTCAGATAGAACTTGGCTAATGAGAAATATTTTTCAATAGGAATTTTCTCATGAATATAACATGACGCAAGACTAAATGTCTAAAATAAAACTTGAGATTAAAAAAAAATTTAAGAGATTGAATTTTCAGGTGATGTACAATTTCTGAGAAGTCATATATTTCTCAAGACTCAATAACAAATCGTTCTTGGTACTAAAGGTGAATCTATGACTTCTCTGATACTATCAACACATTTAAATGATTTTTATGAAATATAATTTACATGAAAATTGATAATTTTAAGAATTTGATTTGTTTTCAAATTTTCCTTTCCTCATCCTTGTCGGGTTCCTTCTTTGTTTGGAAAGAAAAGGATTTAAGTATGTAATTAAATTAATCATCAAGTGAAAAAAATCTGAGATATAAATCATTTTGTTTTTTATGCAATATTAATTTTTCTTTTAAAATGAAAATTCCCAATATTTTGATTTACAATCATCCAGCTTTAGATTTGATGAAGCCCTAACTATTGAATGTAATAACATTTAAATAAATATTCGTATTTCATTCATTTCTTAGGATGTTACTGGACATATCATATATGGTAGTTTAGGAAGTTAATAATCTAGATGTTTCTTAAAAAGGTAAATCATAAGATATAGTTTTTTTTATCTAATAAAATTATGGATTCTATAATTCCACTCATATATTTTTATGCGGTATATCGAAATTGCGGTGAGTAAAATTATACATAACTTACATATTCATTAATTTTATTCGAAAAGAAAATTTTCAAGAAGTTTTCATAAATAATATTCCAGTTTTATGAAATTTCCTCTTTTGGGAGCTATATTTCATACTGTTATTTTTGTCGAAATGCAACTTAAAGTTACCATTTTTTATTTACAAAAGAAAATTTAAATTATTAACAGAATATTGTTTGTTAAATAAAATGATCTAATCTCTTATAAAAAAATTAATAGACTGTTAAATAATACTTCAGGAAATTAAAACATCTAAAAATGTTTTCACATTTTGATTTTTTTAAATAATAAATAATCACATCCAGAGAGAAGTGCTGATAATATATTAATCAGCCAAAGCAATATTAATTAGATGTTACATTCTTTATTTTGAATAGAAAAGATTTATTTGATTAATATATATTATAATTTTTCATAGACATGTAACTTGACTTAGACAACTTGTAAAAAAAAATAGGATTCAAGTAAAAAGAACAATGAATCTTGTTGGATATCTCATGAGAAGGCAATAAGTTATATTTCATGAGCTTACTTCTTGGGAATCTCCCTGAATTATTGATCCATAAATCAAGATATACAACATCAACAAAAAATAATTTTCCATATAACTTTAAACTAAAGCAGAAGACATTTCAAATGTATAAAGATGTTTAAATTTATAACTGCAAAGTGTAAAAAATAAAGTTTCTTTTCATCAATTTTCCTCATTTTCCATAATCATTTACATATTTTTAGTACCGTTTTTATTATTTTTGGAGGTATTTTGTAAACTACTAATGACTGATTTAAGTGGATCCTAAATGAGAGAGAGAGAATAATTTTTATTTAAAAGGATAATAAATTAAAAGGATTTGGAATTTATATGGAAGCAGATAATTTTACCATAAAAATTGCAATAAACGAGTTTTAATAGAAAAAAATGTTTCTTATTAGCTAATGAGGTTAATTTTTGATAAAAAAATTTAAAAAATAATATGATGTATAACATTTTATCTAAAGATGCTTAGTTTCTTATTAAGAAAAAGCAATTTGGCCAGTTCATTTCAAGGATAATATTTTTAAGTAATACGTTTTTTTTTTTTTCAAAATTTTAGTTATAGGTAAAAAGTATATCACGTTTACAGTTTTTCTGATAAAGAAGTAATGCTTCTTTATCAGAAAAACGGCAAACGTGATATACTCTTTTACTTATAATTACAATTTAGAAAAAGAATTACAATGTATTAATAAATCGCAATTCATTTAGGTTGTGAAATTCATTCAATTGTATAAATATTAAAATTCGGTTCGAGGATAAGTAATGAAAATTACAGCATTAATGAGTCTTGAAAATTGATTTTTAAGTTAGTTAAATAATCTATTTGAGTAATTTTTAAAGTGATATAAATAAAGAAAAAAAGAAATATTATGGAGATTTGATGTATATGTATGTGAACTATAGAATAATAAAATATTTTTCAATCGAATGATTAGTTACGATGCTTAGCGCCGAAAATCAGAGAAAATTCGTTATTGTAGGTAATATGAAAATCAACTATAATTAATAGAAAATCAGCTATAGTTAAGATGCTTAGCACCGAAAATCAGAGAAAATTCGTTATTGTAGTATATATGAAAATCAGCTATAATTTATAATTTTAGGATAAATAGCTTGTTTGTTAAATTTTATACGAGCGTATTATTACATCTTCTAAAATAAGTAATTTATTCAGTATTTGTTATTCAGATTTAGCTCATATTTCTTTGAAAATAATTGAAAATATTCTCATATAGTCTTTGAAAATAATTGAAAAATTATTTTCTGTTAACAGCTGAAGGTAAATAAATTAAACATTTATAACACGCAGCTTTTAATAATTTATATCACTGAGAATTTCTTTCTGAATGTATATTTCCAAAATGAATCTTTTTCTTTTGAAAGAAAAATTTAAAATAAGGCAAAAATATTGCTTACTCGAAAGTAAATTTTAATTATCAAATTTAAGAAAGTTACAATTAATCTTATAATAGTCTATAAAGATATAAATACCATAAACAAGAAAAATTATATTTACTAAGACTATGAGATCTGATTAAATTCATTTAAAAGACTTATTTTTTTAAATATCAATATAAGAACACCAACAGTTTTTAAATATTGGATTAAATTTTGACTTTAAAATCCGCCTTACTCTTGCGAAAAATTATGCGAAAAAGATACGATATTAAAAACAAAGATACATGAAACTACTGTTATCTAGCATATGTATTGATAATATATTATCATTTTTGTAATAGATGGAGAAATAAAGTAAAAAAATTCTGCTTATTTCTAATCAATGAAGGGTGGTTATCAAAAATATAAATAATAATTTTCCATGATTTGGATGTGTACAAATCCTTAAACATTTATTCCAGTTATAAGTTTTATTTAATTACATAGTTAATTCCACACTTTTAAAAGGTTTGAAATTGAGTACTGAATTTAAATTCTTTTTATCGATTAAAATTTTATAAATTATTGAAATATATGAAGCTACAAATAAATGACAAATTAAACTAATAAATTAAAATTAAATTATTAGTATGACTTTAGATAAAGTAAATTGATGGAAGATAAGATCAGAAATTTTATTTTAGAAGTAGTTAGATAAATAATCTATTTTGATTACAGAATATATTCCATACAAATTTTATGCAATTTAAGCGGAAGATAAATTTTACAATCATTCTGACGTTTATAATTTATGAATCAAAAATATTTAATTTTTTTTTGATTTAAGAGAAAAAATTGAATACATGTATCATTATAATAAGCGATTTTAAATATTATTGCATTAATTTGCTTTTGGATTCATAAAATTTCTGTTATCGCTTTCCACATTTGCTTACATTATAACACCCGCCCTACTAGTTAACGTCATTAGCCACACCTCTTTTCAGACAGCCCCTTTAGGTTTGCATTAAATAAGAACCCTCGCCAAAATATATCAAGTACGTTTACAATTTACCTTGACAATGCGACTTCGGTAAAACTCTCGTGCTCTGATTAAATATATATGTGTGTGTGTATAATTTTTGTGTAATTTACTTCTTAGTTTAAAATCCAGGAAATGCAATTTCATATAGTTGTGATATTAAAATTCTAATACTAAATTTCATATTTTTGTTTTAGTAACAAATAATTGGGTAAACAACTTTAAACTATCATTTTTTTAATATAAATTTAACTGTTTTTCTAACAAAAAATAAGCATAAAGTAAAATAAAATTCTTCTATCATTGAATCCCGAACAAATTAAGTTAATTTAAAGTGTAACTTGAACATATCTAACATTATTTTCTAAAATTAAAGATAGGTTTGTTAAATTTAATATGATGTTTTACTTAATATAAATATTTTTTTAATATACATTAAAAAAGGGACATTTGATATTTTTACTCACGCCAGTTTTGCTTAACTTTCACCGATATATCACTGACGACAAAAATTTCAAAAGGTCTTACTTGGGATGGACTCATATGTATGACGCTCAGGCTTTTTTTTCATGGGAGTCCCCCTTTTCACTGGGCCACCCGAACTGAGTAGCCACTCACACATTTAAACAGCATAAACGGTGCCATAGGCTGATGGTTGAAGATTCCCTTTTCCCTATGACAGCATTTAGCGTTGTATAAAAGTTGGCTGATTTTCTCCAAAATGAAACTAAGAAACTTATTGTTAAAAAATGATTTATTTTTACTGAAAGGGGAATTGGCAGAATGTGAGAGTGGGGAAAATTAAAATTAATTTGTAAGATTGAAAAAATACTCAACATTTGATGCTCATTTACAGAGAAATACAAGTTTAATCAAATATTTTTAAGCAAAAATTAATGACCTTTTTATTTATTTTTACGATTTGTAACGATTTATATAATCTTAAAAACTTTCAAAACAAACTGTATAAATGAAATGACCTTTTTATTAACTTGCGATTTCAAGAGTGAAGGAATTTTACTTGATTTACTTTATTTTTAACTTAACTGACTATAAAATAATTAAAGTAGACGATTAGCATCACGAAAATTATTTTAAATTTCAATGCACTGCTAAATTTGATTCAATATGGATTCCTTTTTTTAATCAGTTTTATCTCCTACCATGGTGTTTCTTTGCCTACATTTAATCAATTTTATTTGTAATTTTTCTCCCAATTTAGTGATGTGATTTAAACTTTGTATGACAAGGATAAATTATCATAAATGGATACGAAATGATTTCCAATAAAAATGAAATATATATTATGTATATAATTAGGTTTCCATTGATATATACTTTTGTTTTTATTCCAATTTTTATTTGAGATAAATATTTCATTGAATCATTTTAGCATTTTTGCTCTAATGCTCGATAGGCCAAAAGAAACATAGTGTTTTATTTAAAGAACTAAAAGCACTCTTCCCAGAATGGAATTAAAAATTCATAAAACTGGATTTTGAACTTGCTCTTATTCAAAAAGTTTGGCAGGAGTTTCCAGAAACAAAAGAGTCCAGCAGTAACTTCCATTTTAATCAATGTTAGTGGAAAAAATCCAGGAAGTGAGACTGCATAAAGATTATAAAGAATCTGAAGAAGTGAGAATTATCACAAAAAAGTGTGCGGGTCTACTTTGATTCCGGTTAAATATGTGAAAGAAATTTAGTTAATAATAACTGGAAATTAATGTTTCAGGGAAATAGTTATTCCCGTTAATAGATTATTTTTACTGAACAGTGGTTGGATAAGCATAACTTTCCAATAGAAATGTGGAATGTGAGTAATCCATTGCAAAACTAAACAAAATGTTTTAAAGGAAGCAATAAAAAAAGCTTTAATACACTAATGAAATTCCTGAAAGGAATTTCAGAAAATGCATCGTTTAATTTAAAAGCAAAGGAATTGGGAGCATTCTAGAACGCGATGAAGAAGACTTGTACTGAGATGGAAAAACGAAGTCATAATATGGTAAATTTTGAAAAGTCCAGTAATTTTCAAAAATGTCTCGAAGCATAAATTTATGCAACCAAATTTGATTAATTGCTTTGAGAAATATGATCTAAGCTGTAAGCTAATATTTTATTTTTGCATATTGATAAAATGATCATATATCATTATGATAGCTCTAGTTAATAGTAATTACTTTACTTTGCAACAAAATTAAATTTGAAGGTAGAGCATATTACGGTATTTTATTTTTATATTTAGATTTGAGGTATGTATTAATTACCGAACACACTATCCAAAATATTTTGATTAATGATTTTCATTTTACTTAAGTTCACCTTATCTGGAGTGTATTTTTAGCCACCGTTTGTTAGACGCGTAAAATTATATTATTTTAAACATAATAATTAATACATTTAATTAATGGTATCATTTTGATCTTTCCAAATGTTTAAATATTAATTAAAAATTTTTCGATCTAATTTTTCGGTGGCCATTGATAGTACCATTCTGGTTGAGAAATTTTTCTGGTTTTTCAATATAGTTTAATATGTTGCCTTTTTCCAGCCGTGAAACGATGCTTGCATTCAATATGAATAGGAAGAAAAAAACTCCAGTTTTCGTTCTTTTAATTTACTTTCCAATAACATACTTATAAACTGCATTTTTCGTATAATGTTTTTGAATAGGTAGCAAGCGTTATGTCAAAAAGACATTATAAAATAAGATTGCAAATTCCATATTTTATACCTAAGAAAATCAGTTGTTTTATTTTTTCTTTAATGTATAAATTTCTCAAAATATTTTATAATTTTCCTAGAAACGCTTTATTATAAACTATAATAATTTTATCCGATTGGAATTTTAATTTATTTACAAGTTCAATTCACCTAAAAATATTTTTAAAAAAATATATATGTAATTAATATTTGTAATGAAATTCTTTCTGAATCTAAGATTTCAGAGTACTTTCTTAATGTATAATTTCATTACCGTTATGTAATCTAAAATAATTTAAAAATAGGAAGCTCATAGTTTGATTTCTTGATTAAATATACTTGAAAAATGCTTATCCAAATTGTTCTCGAATTTTTTAGTATCAAGCTAATCAAAAATTCACCCTGAGTATTTCGTGTCAAATTTATTTGGCATGTGTGTTACATAAATTAAACATACGAGTTAATATCATTTTAATAATTTCTGGAATATTTTGTATACCTTTTTCCCCGTATAAACAAATAATATAACTGGGAATTTGTACATTTGTAATACTTTTAATGAATTTTATCTAACATATAAAAATTATTTTTCTTAAACTAAATTTTTAAGTTAATATGAATGTGCAGTATAGTAATATAAGGTTATTAATTTTCTTAACAAATGCAATTGGATGATACTTTAAATAGTTCGTATCTTTTTTAAAAAGTATAAATTGTTTCAGAATTGATTGTGTAAAAAATGTTGATTTTAAATTACATTAAAAATTAAGTCAGATAAATATATAATTTTATTCTCTTAAGTTACGCATTTAAGGCATTAGTATTAAATTAAGAAAAAATTATTTCATGATAAAATTTGAAACATTTGTTCCAAAATAAAAATATATTAGTGAAAGAAAATATGAATGAAATAAATTTATATAGATTGGAATATAAATTGCTTAATCCTTATTAAATTGTATTCTTTCAAAGGAAATTAGTTTAACACAGTACTGAAAACTATACAATAGAGAAAGTTTTTCAGCAAGGAAATAATCTGTTCTTTTTATATACAAGCATTTTTTCTCATATTTAAATTTATGTAAGTAGTTTGAGACTAAATAAAATTCATCTTATCAATCTTAGAAAAAAAAATCATTTTTTGAATATCAATGATATCTCAATGGTTTAATTATAACATTCAAATATAAATAAGATTATTAGGTATTGATTATATCCTTTTTCATTATTCAGTTTAAGAATTTTTGCCGTAATTTTAGACACCACTTTCTGGCGAAGCTTAAAAACATGTGGAATAAATAGGTTTACAGTGATCCATACCCTTCAACCACGATAATTATACTGTACCCTTCATCCACGTACTCTTCGACACATCTTTCAGTGCCCAGATCACCAAATACCGGCGTTTCTTTCTTTTGGAAGGAAGAGCTTTCTTCCCTTGTCTCTAGGAAGATTAAAGCACATTATACTCATCTCACTTACCGGCACACAGAACCTGTATTTCCCGGAAGTCCTCTCACACCTCCTAATAGGTAGGTGCAAAATACATATATATGCATGCATACATACATATATCATATTACATTACATATATACACACACACACATATTTATTTGTTTGTAAAATAATTTGCTTAAATATTTATTTTGTTCAATTAATTTATTATTTAGAACAAGTAATAATTATCTTTTCCACTTATAAATAGTTACAAAATTAGATTTTTTGCAGATTTATATTTTGAAAATGTTTTTAAGTCAGATTTACAGTTTTAAGTACTATTTGAAGTTTTTATTAGAGTTTGGTTGCCACTACAAGTAGTGTCTGATTGCTGTGTTGTCTGGTTGGTTAGGGCCTGTGTTTTCGTTATCAAAAAGTAGTGGGTTCGAATCCCGTATCAGCCGAATATTCACTGTGTTCGCTAATGGCGGCTGGAGAACATGTCACAATGTCCCCCAAGTGAAAGGGTATCCCTGGGAGTGTAATGTAAAGTACTGGGGTATAGTCTTGATGAAAACTCCCACCGGGTTGCTTCCATCTAATTGGTAGAGCTCATCTCAGGGCTGTGTACAGGAAGGAATGCAGGTACAACAAGAAGTGTTTGCATCTAGTTTCTCTTTTTGTGATAATGTGGGCATCATTTCTTTTTCCCACTTATATTAATTTGGAAATCATAAAATGTAAACATACTTTTTGAAAGAAAATTTGCCGAATTATAATCAAGCTATTATGATAATTTTTTTCTATGTGAAATCGCATAAACTTTTTATGTCATACTTCGCGTACTTGACAAATAGTCAAAATTTACATACGCTTAAACTCATCTCTCACGCATACCTTCTGATGAAGAAGAACTTTGCTGTGCCAAAGCTATTGTATTTGCTTTGGCGCATTTGAGCAATAATCAGAGTATGATAAATACTTTGCGAGATCGTCGTCGCCCTTTACTTTTGGATAAAACTCGACAACTCCATGAAGCAGCAGGTGTACGTCTGGACCCATGCATACATACTCTGAGATAGAAAAATTTGAGAATCATTTAAATGTTCAGATTGTTGGCTTTACAACTGAGAATTTAAATAAGGTAAGTCACTATATTGTAATATGGTTAATCAAAAGTTATATATATATATATATATATATATATATATATATATATATATATATATATATATATATATATATATATATATATATATATATAACTATATGTTAAATTTCTAATCCTTATTAGTATGTAAAATAAATATTTTTTTTAATTCTTGCGAAGTTTGAATTAATGATTGCAATTATACATACATAAGTTTGCATTTCAGAATGAATTGATTATAAAGCTTCTTATTATTATCAGCAAAAGGTTTACATAGGTATTTCTTAGCTATATTTCTTGATTTAATATTCAGAAGACTTTTATTGATCCTTTTTTCATAAACATTATTTTTTTCACAGTCAAATATTCTGAAGATTTTATTGATATTTTTATAGGTGTCTTATATAAGGAAGAAAATAGACCACAAAGAATAAATTCATGGTGGAACAATTGCCACTACGATGTGATTAAATCACTGAAAGGATTTTATGCTAGAGATTTTTGTTGTGAAGCATGTGATAAGCCTTACGATCACATTGAGAATCATTTATGTTCTAGTAAATGTTTTATATGCTTCAGAAATGACTCCTCCCCAGGACTACCTGTTAGATGTCAGGAATGTGATCGTTTGTGCCAATCAGAAGAATGCTATTCTACACATAAATTATTAAATGGCAAAGAGAAAAAAATCCATCTGTGATCGGGTATGTTTCATATAGTAAAAAAAAAAATGTTTTCTTTCGCTATATGAATTTTCACTTTTGTTGATTTTTATATAACACGGAATAAAAAAAAGTTTAAATTTTAATATAATGATTTTCTGTGCTTTGAAGGTGTCAAAAATGTGATAAAGTAATTCAAAGAAGGGACTGCCCTCGTGAAAATCATCTTTGTGGAAGTCCATGTCGCGAATGTCCATGTCGCGAAACATTTGCGAGCCCGGGCGAACATCTTTGCTACTTGCATTCTATTCCTCTCAAACACCCTGCTGAACATCTTATTTTCTTTGATTTTGAGATCGATCAATCTTATGGGTTGCAAATCGCTGTTCAGTAAAGTAATGGAACTGAGAAGGTTTTTAGAGGCTATACAGCACTGCATGACTTTTGCACTTGGCTGTTTTCCACGCAACACAAAAATTTTATGGCAATAACTCACAATATGAGATGGAAAAAGCTTTCATTTATCTTTTAAAATATGTAATACAGATTTTAAGGAATATATCATTTGATTATTACGTACATTGATTTATTTTATTCATTTATTTATTATTTTTTGATTTGATGGTCAATTTATCATGGCCTGGATTTTGGAGCAGAGCATGACTCTTAGTGTCATTCAAATGGTTCAAAATTAATGACTATATGTTATACTTCTTTGAACCTAAGAATAACACCATAAAAATGACGAATTTGATTTTCAGAAAGAATTATTGAGTTATTGTAGGTAAGCAATTTATCAATTAAATTTCAATAAAGATAAATTGATTTCTATTTATTAAAAAATGTATTTGTAAAAATTAAAATTGCATATAAAATTTAATGCATTTATATTTGCTACATAAAATTCTTTTTTCTCTTAGATCTGACGTAGATATTTTGCAAAGATGCTGTTTGAAATTTAAGGAGGAATTTATTGATAGATTACAGATCTCTTTTGATATAAGTGCACCACTTTTTTTTAAATACTTATTTTTTTACGCATCAGCTATGTTTGAAAATTCGTTAAATTTTTGTTTTCTTTTAAATATGTAATTATTGCTTCTGCATGCATGGCTGTCTATGTTTGCTTCTATAACGTTATAAAACGTTATAGAAGCAAACATATACAGGCAGATATAATTGCCATGGTGCCTATTCATGGACATTAATCGTACCAACTATAGTGCAGATTGTATCCGGTGGTTAGATTTTGTCGCTTCTTCATCTGGAATAGATATTATGCATGCACTCTCTCTAAATGGAAGAGGTGAAATACAATTGGGAGGAATTTCGATGGATGGATTTTGTTCATCTTCAAACACTGTCTATCAATACCACGTGTAAGATTTTTTTAGATACAATATTACACTTTTTTCTTTTGATGAAACAAATTATTTAAAATTTATTTATCCTAGGGATGTCTTTTTCATGGTAGTCTTAAATATTTTGATTCTGATGCTGTCAACCCTCTAAATGGCAAACCTATGGGAAAATTGTACAAAACAACAACTGATATATGAGTAAGTTATTGGCTGAAGGCTACGATGTGGTTGAAATGTGGGAACATGATTTCATGGAAATGAAGAAAGGAAACATGCAACTCCAAAACTTTTTATTATCTCACGAACTTCCGCTTAAATCTTCGAGATGCTTCGGAGGTCAAACCAATGCACTTACATTATATTATGAAGATAATGCCAAATATATCGGTTTTACATTTCTTTATCCATGGGTAAAAATTTTTGGAATATACAGTTTTCAAGAAAGTAAATTAAAGCTTGTTTTATTAAATAATTTTATTTAAAAACTCTAAATGTGATACATTTTTCTCTTAAGTAAACAAGTATAGTAAATATCCAGTTGGCCACCCTATCATTATTACAAAAGATTTCAATGATTTAGATGATTACTTAGTTTCGTGAAATGTAAAATTCCCCCCCCACGATAGCTATACATCCCGGTGCTGCCATATCGCTGTCAAAATAAACTCATGTTTCCTCTTTGTCGCAAATGTGTCGAGGAAAAACAGCCGTCATACAGACGAAGAGCGTGCGATAATTGGAACTTGGGTAACGGAGGAGGTCAAGATGGCTGTAAGAAAAGGATATTGTATTTTAAATGTAATTATTTTCATTTTATACTTCTTCAATTATTTCAAAAATATTCATTTAATGTATATCTTTAACTTACTGATTTCTTTGAAATTTTAGATACTTAAAGTGTACCATTTTGAGAAAAGTTCAGATTCCTTATTCCATTCTTAAATTTGATTTTAAAAATAAAGCAGGAAGGCAGTGGTTGGCCAGTCATTTGCCTGATGCGCGAAGAAAATATATATTTGAATATGAGGAGAAAGAAGCTTGACTCATATGCAATTCTTAAAAATCCTGGACGAAGATAAGTAGCTGAATTAGCCCTCAGTTTCTGGGGGCGGTAAGACGAATTTACTTTTGTTTTTCTTAATTTATTTTTTTGCAGATTTTATTAGGAATTTTGTGTACATGCGATTTTTTTAACTATTTTGTTTTTATTACATAAATATATGATTTTTTTTACAGTTAGGGGATGAATACCAGCAAAACTCAAATGAGTTATGTGAATTCAGTATCGGAGTTCAACAAAATGTTTTGTGACTCTACTAAAAATGTATGTATTTTTTACTGCAACACATAAAAGCATCAATAAATATTGATTATTAATTAGACCTTTAAATGCTATTGTTGAACCTAATTTAACTGACGTTAATGAAAACAAATTGAGTAACTGGAAAAAATTAACAAAATTTATTTACATTTTTTGGAAGAAATGGCAGGTGCGATATCTTAATAATTTGCAACAGAGGTCCAAATGGAGAAAGAAAATGTTAAAATCAATGATATAGTGCTCAGCAAAGATGACAATCTACCTCCTCAAAAATGGTCATTTGATATAATAGGGCACCTCTATCTGGCCGATGACAAACGGGTCAATGTTGTTAAAGTAAAAACTTCTTCTGGAATTTTCAAAAGACCCATTTCTAAAATTTGTATTTTACCTATTAGTACATAATTTGTTATTATATTTTATGTATTACTTAAAATATAATAACAAATTATATGTATTACTTATAATAATTTGTGTTTATATTAATATTTGTGTTTTTGTGTTTATATAATGTTTATATTAATTTTTGTATAAGTTTTTTAATTATTTGTATGTTCATTGGTTGAATGTAGCATTGGAACGTGGGACGGAATGTTCCGTACCCATGAAGCGCTGTGACAGCAGCGCCATCTTTGAATGTGAGAAAAAAGAAACAAAAACTGTGAGAGAGAGGGAGTCGAGTTACTGCTTTTGAGGAGAGCAGATGTCAAATGAGTGAGGGGAAGCAGCTATAAAAAATAAAGAGTTTTTTTTTATGTTCAAAATCATACAGTTCACTTATTTATATACCAGAGCTATTGACCACACAAAATAAAATAAGTGATATATGCACATATTGATTTTTTTTTCTTTTTCTTATTCAATGATATCAAGCTGTGAAAAATTAGAAAAATCATGATATTTAACGAATTGCTTTTCGGATAGAAAACTTTTAAAATGTTGTTATAGAATGCAGAGAAAAAACATTGTTATGTGTGAGTCTAATAGAAATCTAAATTAAATATGTAAAAAGTAGGTTATATTATAAATTAATAAATTGAATCGCGTTTGAAAAAGTAGAGTTTTTGCATCTGTATATGCATTTATATACTTTATTTTAAATCGAGAAAATTTTAAAAGTTAACAAAAAATTCTTTTCGTTAATGAAATAATCTGATTTTTTATACAATGATATAAGCAATCATAATAGACATTCAAATGATAAAAAATAGTTAAAAATATTTTTCATGCGAATAAATTAATTTAGTGACTCAAAGCAACTGTTTTATTTTAAATAAATAAAAAAAAACATGCATAAACATGCATAACAGAGGAAACTTCATTATTTGCAAAACTAATTTCATTATTATTTCTTAAAAATCATGTTTACACCATATCTTAATTTTACAAATTTTAACATTTGAAAATCATTCACTTTTTTACAATCGAAAAAATGGTAGATTTCATACAGAATCTTTGACATCTCTTCACTATAAAATAAATGCAATACTGTCCACAGACATTAGATGTTAAACTTTGAAGTGGTGTCTTGTTCCAATGAATGCAATGATATTGATGTGAACAAATATTGAAGTATCTTCTCCATATGATTCGGGTTGAAATCCATAGGAATCAAAAAATTCGCAGATTTTTTTATCTGGTGTGTAACCAGTGAGTTCCTTTTTTATCATGTGTTTCAGAATTCAAAACTATTGTACTTGGAAGATTCTGAATACGAGGAATTTGGTCGGATGGAAAAAACACCTACGAAATATCTCATCGAAACAGGAATTTAATACTTTATATTGAATTTAATACTTTTTATTATACATTTGAGGTTAACTTCCAACAAGGTAAGCTACACAATATTTGGTATTAACATAAATTTCAATGAACCTCATGATAATTCTATGAACTTTATTACATTATTAAAAGAAATCAATTTGATTTTGGAGCAACAATTCAAAATATGTTAATTTACTTTTATTTTTGTAAAGTTTTTTTTAATAGATTTTCCTTTTTGAATGCTCAATTTTAAATAACAGATAATACATTTTTATTTTCACAAAGATCCATGCAGAAATGTGGTATTCGATTGCAATATGGGCTTTTACATTTGCGTTTTATTCATTCAGAGTTCATTTTTTTTCATTCAATTCATTTGAAATAGTTTGAATAGTTCTCCAATCCGCATTTTAAAAATCATTATTTTAAATTAAAAACCAATAGAAAACCGGTAATAAAATTTTAATTTTATAGCGTAGACTATGTCGATGTATTAAAACTCGGCCATTTTCTCTTTGTTTCTGTTTGAAAAGTTTTTATTAGGAAGAAAGCTACTACCAATTAAAAGACAAACTTTTATATCACACAACCCAATGTCAATACAAGAAGCTTCCTCGCATAATTGACAAATAAAATTTTAAAAGCTATTGACTAAATCTTTTATAAATTTCCATGGGAAGCTCAAATTAATAAATGCCGAAATATTGAATGTTTTCTTTAATTTAAAGCAGCCAATTTATTTTTTCATTTAAAATCAAGCATAGATTTGTTTGTTCGTTTGTCGCTCAACGGTCATTTTTTGCACACGAGGGCTAATTAGACCGGGACCTACGACTTAAAGTGGATTCCGAACCACTACAAACATCCATGCCCAAGGGGGGATTTGAACCCACGAACTGTTGAACGGAAGGCAAGAGCGCTAACCATTCGGCTACCTGCTCGGCAAATCAAGCATAGAATCGCATCCAACCAGACAGTGCAACCTAATGAGAACCTCATAATTGGAAACCCCATCGACACTGCGATTAGCTGGAATATTCAATATATTTATGTGTTCAGAAGATCCTATAAGAAGTAATTCTGCATTTATTTTATTAATAAAGCAATATTGATAACATCAGCATCACTGTTTATCGTCTCTCATGCACCATAAAAAAAACACTGCATGAAGAAAAACTCGAGTATCTGATTTTTCTAGACCGCAATTCAGTTTTTCTTCCTTCAACACATTGCTAAGATATCAGTGTTAGGCTGAAAAGTTGAGCAAAATCCTTCATGTCTGATATGTAATGTGATATTTTCAGTTTCTTTGTTTTGCTTATACTGATGGGAGGGTTATCGCGCTTAAAATCAATCTTAGCAGACTTCAGTTCTTTGACAAACTTCACTAACGTATGCAATATTTGTTTAGCAAGGTGCCCAAAGATGAGGTGAATTGAAATTTACTGGAACCAGTCAAAGTTTAATAAAAATATTATTTTGTGTCCAGCATTTTCAGTCTTCTAGCAATAACTAGTAAATTACTGTAGGTTTGTCTTAGATGTAAAAGGATGTGATTTTTGAAATCAGGCTTATGCCATTGTGAATTCGCTAATATTTAAAATTAATTTCCTGGTATAATACTAATGAAATGTTTGAAATATATTTTAAACATATATATATATATATATATATATATATATATATATATATATATATATATATATATATATATATATATATATATATATATATATATATATATATATATATTTAAAATATATTTCAAACATTTCATTATATATATATATATATATATATATATATATATATATATATAAGCACTTGCTAGACGAATCTCTCAAAAGTCTGTGCCTTGATAGTGTTTTACAAGATTTTAAATTTTAAAGATAGAAATTAGAATTTTTATCTTTGAAGTTTAAAAGCTTCACAGTTTCAAAATAAGTTTCAAATGAAGTAATTAAGAGCTACGTAACATTTCAATGGCTTCGTGAAAAATTACCATTCGATTTTATATATTTAGGTTTATGCACATTGGTTGAAACAAATAATAAACAGTTATCAATTATATTATAACTCTCATATATTCGTTCCTTATAATAATATCACAGAACTGAAAATCAGAAATTTTTAAACCGCGTACACATAAATGACATTAAAAAAAGGAAACAATATTTTGTTAAAGTCGAAATTGCACCCATTTTAGTTTTAAACTTTAAAATTTATTCAGCACTGCGGTGTAGAATTATCAAATTTATGTTCACATTCTGCATCGGAATATGCACCGTAAAAACTTGTAACCGGCAAGTGAGGATACCTGGGTTTCATAAACTAGAAACAATTTGAAATTAAACAGCTATTAAACAGAAAATTCAAATTCTTTGTCTTTTTTGATAGTTACGAAAGGGGATTCTAAAGATCAAAAGACCCTCTTACTGTGTAAATTAGAAAGACTTGATTTGCGTGTTTCGGGTTTTTGAGATCGTGTAAATATATATATTCACAATAACACGCGCGAACACATGTAAAAGTAAACATAACTATGTGAGAAGTTAACTTCATAGGATTCTCTGATCCAAAATAGGGTATCTGAGCTTGTGTACATCCATTATCAATCGCTACAGAAGTGCACTCAGGTGGGATTTTTCCTGAAGTTTCCGAATGCTGATATTTGGCACTTCAATGTAGATGAGCAAATAGATGAGGACATCCTTCACAGAAGATTGCTGCCTTTCGGGAGGGGCGGCGTCCTGCGACAATCGTTCCAACCACCTGTCCTGACTCATACAGAAAGCGGACACTGCAACCATCGCCCCAAATTCAACAGGGAAGTATTCCTCGCCCGCGGCTCTCATCTGAGTGAGCGCTTCCCCACCCCTTTCATTTTCATTCAAGGCAAAACTACACTTTGAAACTCCTTTTCATTTCCATGGCGGGAAGTACAGGGAGAACACAAAAGCTAGGTCGGAGGAGAATGCTCTACCCAGAGCTCAAAGAAATACTTCCATTTACTGAGGTCTTTCAACAGCCTTCGTACGCGCGCGTATGGGGTATTTAAGCATAGCAAGAATTTCACTGTGAAATGCTAATTACTTACAAAAACCGAAATGTTGATTAGTGTCTTCTGTGTACATTAAAGAGAAGTTAAATCAGTCAAAGAGTGTTCTCATTTCTCCAGGCACGTCTCTCAGGGTGGGGGCTATTTAATTTCCCGGTTTTCCTCCCTGGTAATGTGTAAATACGGTTATCAATGAAAAGTTCTCCCGGATTGGTTTGTTTGTCGCGCAACGGTCATTTTTGCACACGAGGGCTAATCAGACCGGGACGTTTAAAGTGGATTCAGAACCACTACAAACATCCATGCCCAAGGTTGGATTCGAACCCACGAACTGTTGAATCGAAGGCAAGAGCGCTAACCATTCGGCTGCCAGCTCGGCGTTCTCCCGGAAAACAGCGCATAGAGTCGGCACTGAAGCTTCCACCATTCAGTGTCCGACGTTCAAGAACGGAAAACGAGGAAAAATCATTTCCCAATAAAAGAGGGCACCACTGTCGATCCTTCAGTTGGCGATCAAGATTTCCTGACGGAGCAGCACCTGCAACGATTATTCATGGCAGATGCTATTCTGTCACAATATTCAAGCTTGGCAAAATGTAAAACTCAAATTGTAAAAGGAACTTTCGCCTTTTTAAAGATTATTGATTAAACACTGTGTAAGATGATATTATATAAAATAAAAAAGTGTTTTCCTACTTTGAATACGTATTTTTAAACCTAAAAAGTATTTTTTGTAGAATGAACGATAGTTGGCAGATTAATTCCAAATGATTTCATGTCGTCCAAATTAACAATATGATAATCATATTCATTTTGAATAAATATTTTCTTTTTTACTCAGTGTTTTATACAAGTTAGTTTATTTATAGCGATCTGATTTCTCTATTATAATAGTTTATAACTCATTGAATATGAACTGAATTGCTATTTTTGGTAAACAATAAAATTATCTGAATCCTGCAGTACAAGATTTCCCGATATAAATTTTCTGACTTGTGATATCAATGTATAAGAAGGGGGCAGAATTTACTGAATAATAAATTCAGGTTTTTCCTGAACATCTAATATAGAATTTGCACTTACTTCAGTTAAAATTCTGTGAGAAATTATAAAAAGGCTGAATTTATGTTCCTTTCAATAGAATATAAGAATATATTTTATTTATTTATGCAGAAGCCTCAATCAGAAGCACTCATGCAAAAGATAACAACGTAATAAATATATAACATAGTAAATATATATAATAAAAAATTTGAATTTAACCGGAGATACTCGGACAATATTTTTTAAATAATGTTCCCTTGCCAGCGAACCATTTACAATAAAATTAAAAAAATTGTATCGCTCCTTTTCTGTTTTTACAATTTAATTTTAATGACAGAGCTGAATTAATGATCCCAATGATCCTTTTTCTTAACTTCATTCATAAATTTAATGCAGATTCAAAGAGACATTTTTACAAGAAAAATGCGTATGATTTACGACTTACAATTTATTCAAAAATGTTTATTATGTACAGTGAATTTACCTTTCGGGAAAAATGTTCTCCTCTACACTTTGAAAATACAGAGAATATATATAGATTTGCTGTATTTAACAGTTCCTACGCATATTCAAAATCTATTAAAGTCATTAAAACTTTTTCTTTATCACATTGGAACTGTATACTTTGTTAAAGTAAGTATTTTTAGCCTTTAAATAATTTTATGAAATCATTTAATAAATATGTAAATTAAAAGTTCAAGTTTAGAAACATATTTGAAGTTTAAAAAGTAACCGCCCAAGTTTAAAAACAAATTTCCAAAGAGATTCTTTTTCTAGTGTTTAGGCTTATGGAATACGGAATAAAATTTACGAAAAAAATTTCTTATGAGTAGTTAAAACATTAATTCTTTTAGAAAATGAGCTGTAAATTAAGAGTGTTTGGAGTATATTATACTTTCAGTGGGCAAATTTTTTCTAATAATGACACATTAACAACAATAACTAAAAAGAAATGTATTTTAAAATTGCGTACGACGCATTTTTATGAATATTCCTCGGAATCAGATAGAAATACATAACCAAGGCCAACAACATTTTATATAATATAAGTTTCACAATAAATTATTCAACTTGAATAACAAGTGATTTTAGTTTGTTTGTTCGCATTTTTTGCAGTTACAAGTGGATCTACTTTGTAAGTTAAAATTTCGCTTTTATGTTTCAATATTTTAAAACCTAAAGCACGAGTTTTGGTATAAATTAGGGATTTTTTTTAATAATATTTTATTTTCTCATAATGGTTGTCGGTTTGTTTGTCGCTCAACGGTCATTTTTTGCACACGAGGGCTAATTAGACCGGGACTTACGGCTTAAAGTGGATTCCGAACCACTACAAACATCCATGCCCAAGGTGGGATTCGAACCCACGAACTGTTGAACCGAAGGCAAGAGCGCTAACCATTCGGCTGCCAGCTCGGCTTTCTCATAATGTGTTAAATTTCTATGGGTATTATAATATGGACATACGGATAAATGCAAAATATAACGAATTTAATAATTAATAAAGATTTCTCATAAATTTAACACAGCCTGTGTTTTTCCTATACAAATACTTTTATTTATTTATTTTAATATCTACAAAAAAATCTTATAGAAAGTCTAATACAAATAATAGTAAATATTATTTCAAAGATATAAATGAAAAAATGAATTATATACTAAATAGATAAAATTTTCCTTTTTATTTATTTATTTGTAATGAAATCTACACATTTCTGACTGTGATAAGCTAGAATATCTCGATCGGTGGTGTTCATTTCCAAAGATTAATGCTGCTTGCGGTATTTAATAATGTCTTTGGAAGAGAGGTGTCAGATTTTGGTGTAGCATGCAACGCTGATTTGATTTTAACATAATCCTAATCAACAAATTAGAGAGAAATAGCTTTTGAGGAAAGAGGCTAGGACGAATGCCTTCTAAGTAATGAAAATCTCCACTTTCCCCTATCGAGTTACCAATAAGAGTGAATCGTTTTGCAAAATGCCAGGTTTAATCAAAATGTTCCCCACAATGGGAGAGGTCGTGTTGGGATGTCTTTCAAGTAAAATGACACCTCAGGGTAGAAAGAGTTCAGTATTGGGGACATTTTTTTTTTGGCAGCTTCTACTCCTCCCACCCACCCAGCTGTTTCCACCAAATTGGTAGGGTCCAACTCAGAGATGGGTAAGGGGAAGTATGCTGGTGCAACAACAGTCAAAATTACTGGGATTCGGAATTCCAACCGTGCATTCATTTATTTTCCGAACTTAGGTTATTTTCGTAATCAATCAGAAACAAACTCACATTATACACACACACACACACACACACACACATATATATATATGTATGTATATATATGTGTGTGTGTGTATGTATATATAATTTATTAGAAGAATATTCAATCAAAATGTACAAAATACTGATGAAGAAAATGTGAACATTTAAAGCAGTATTTTCTTAATAATAATATTAAAGTGTAAAACAACTTTGAAATTATTTAATCATTTCTTTATTTTGAATGCTATTTTCTCTATTAGAAATGAATCATTAAACACAATTCAATAAAAACGATTTATTCATATTTTAGTGTCTGAACTTAGATTGCTAATATTAAGACGAGTCTTTCAAATCGAAAGATGTTTACATTAAAACTTTTCATCAATCGATCTTCTAGTAAATAACTCATCAAATTATTTCCAGAAAAAAATGACTGTAATAAAAAATAATTAAAATTAAACAAAATATAATTAAATAATAATAAAATAATGTATGAAAAATGTCTGTTTTAATATAGCAAAGAACTGGAAGAGGATAATTTATAGACGTTTTCCATAAGTCAATGGAAGAGCATTTCTGAGGCAGCATGAAAGAACACTGGCTTCGTGAATGCAAACTTGAGAACATATACGAAGCTAACAAGTGGTTGATAATTTTCTACCCTTTATTTATATAGTTTTATTAGATTTTACAGGTAAAAATGTTTGGTATGAGAAAATTTTATTTTCGAATTTAAAAATTGGCATTGTAGTTGGTGTGCAGAACTCTGAAAAATTAAAAACTACAATTCGAGAGGTATCAAACTGGAAGCACCCATCCACAACTTTCATAAATGGATGGGATAGCAATTACTTCTGAAACAAATATTAAAAAATGTGGTTTCGCTGAAGACTTTCATTATTCATGGATCAGAAGATGTTCAAATGTTGAGTTTCTTTAAGCGATATTGTGCAATTGACTCTTTATTGTTTTCTTGTATACTTTTAGACAATGAGTAAGAAAAACGGAAATTTTTTATCTACCTCTTCTTATTGTCTAAAAGTCAATATTCTTTTATGAAATATTTCTTCGATATTCCTAAGTAAAAAGTGTATTCTGTTGAAATTTACTTTTCATAACAGTCAAAAGTTTATTTTCATTTGTTTTGAAATTAATTTAACACATTTGAATAAAATGAGCAAATATGGATAAGAACTAACGAATATCATTGGCAGTATTTCTATATATGTATGTTGGTACTTATATGTATATAATAAATTACAGAAGTTCAACATAAGGTAGAACATTTTTCAAAGAGAGTATCCCAGTTTTATTAAAAACATAAGCACAACAAAAGTATTGCTTCTCTTTTCAACAAAATCGTCCGCTATCATTTTTACAAAATCAAATGTTTTATTATGCAGCGTTAATTTAACACAATACAATAATGCTGTAGTTAGTCGGTTTCTATTTCTAGAATTTCAAGTAGTTTGTAATGTTTCTACGGAAGTTAAAAAAAAATATTATCATTCCTAAAAAAAGTAAATGAAAAGTGCTTATAAAATTTAAGTTTTATGAAAAGTAATTTTCTTGGATATTTTCGATTAAAAATACTTTTATTAAAAATGTGCATAAATTAAAGATTTTTGTTTTATTTTTCTCCAATAATCAGCTTACACAAGGGATTACAGAAAATGTTGGATTAATTTTTCACTTTAAAACACTAAAATTCAATTAACTGAAGCCATCTTCTTTCACTTTACAAGTGACTGACATTAGAAACGAAACTAAATTTTCTTTTCGAAAACTTAATTTGCTTGTTTTCAATTTCTAGTCGTTGAGCAAAAATAGCGAAGGAAATCATTTTATAAGATTCTTCGTTTATGATTGATATGAAAGGAAATGCTTCTTTCGAAAGTGTTCTCTCTCAGAGTAATATTTTTTCTAAAACAGAATACAGAGGGTATTGACACATTTTTAGAACGATTTCGATAAAGAATTTTAAAAAAGTAAATGTTTTAGAATAAAAAATTTTGGCAACAGCTTATTATTTGAAATGAGAAATATCGTCAGCTACTTTTAAATTTATTATTCTTTCAAAATGTCGCATGTAAACAAGCTGTGGATTGAAGGATATGTTTTTGCGCTTTCCGAAGAGAAATATTCTTATTCCAGAATTCAAAAACGTTGTGAAATGCATGGTATTAAAATTTCTAAGTGCCAAATAAGCAACATTATTAATCGGACAGGTAAAAACCTTCAATCATTATTTCTACATGGAAAGAGCTCTCCAAACGAATATCCGAAAAAGGTACCTACTGTTTCAAATGTTTCTAAAGTGAAATCGCCGGTAACAAGAAAAAATCCGCCAACTTAGAAATCAATTGCAAAGTCTTTAGATACATCTGTAACAGCAATAAATAAAATGGTAAGCCAAAATTTACAACTTGAAAAAGGTAAAAAACATAATGTTCCCCAGCTTTTGCTGAGACATGTGGCTCAAAGCAAAATATTTTGTAGAATCCTGTATGAAAATCATTTAGCAGGAGATAAATAAAAATAAATTGTAACCATTGATGGAGCTTGGATTTACCTAAATGACTGCAACAAAAAAGGCCTATTTACTATAGAAAATGAGGAGAAAAAAATGTACAAACCTGGTTCTGTCAAACTAAAGAAAGTTTAAGTGAGGGGTTTATGATTGTCACAGGTTTCTCCTACAATGGGAAATTAAAAATAAGAAGAGTGGGCAAAAATGTTAAAATCAACTCATCATGCTATCAGAAAAAAGGTTTTACGTCCAATATTTAAAGAAGAAATTTCACTTCTTTATCTCAATGACTTTCAAAGAGTGAAATTTCATCAGGACAAAGCTACACGTCATACTTCGAAAATTACCACTGCATTCCTCAAAAAAAAATGAAGATTAATACAGGTATTGCATACATACTTTTTCAACATATTCCTGCAAAGTCTCCTGACGTTTCATCCATGGACTATTGTGCCTTTGGTCTATTAAAAAGAGTTCTTTCTAAGCGCAAACCCACAACGATAGATGGACTCTGGAAAGTAGTGGAAGAGGGATGGAAAGCAATATCCCTGGAAATTTTACGAAAAGCTCATTTATCATGGAAATGACGATGCAGACTTAAAGTCTAGAAAAAAGGGGATCAGATCGGATATTTAAAAAAAATAGTCTTTACATTTTAAACATTGATTAGATGGCTCCGAAATCGTTCTATAAATGTGTTAATACCCTCTGTATTTCAAAAAATATTTGACAAGTCTTTTATTATTCATTTTTTTAATTTCACTTGAGAGAAGTTTAATTGCTTTTTTAACAAAAGCATGATTTCCTGGCTAACAATAAAAAATATTGCATGTTTGTAGTTATTTTAATTAATATTTGACTTTTTATTGGGAAATTTTTACTGAGTTTTAATTTATATTGAGATTTGTATATCTACACGTTCTTTAATTTATATCTGATTCCTATGTAATTGAGAAAATTACTTCTTACAATGGACGAATTACCTTTATCAGAGCATAAATATAGATTTAATTAATTTCAGTCTCTTCAATTTCAATAATCCATTTAAAAGTGTTTTACTGTTTACTTTGTGAAAGATTTTACATTTTGGAAATGCAATATCTTCAAAATGAAACCTTTTGATTTTATTTACTCCAATCAAATGTTTTTATAGTTAAAATCTAAGTATATTTGCAATAAATATTCTATTGGCAAGCAATCTTATTACAATTTCTTTTGTTTGTTCAAAGAAAGGTAAAATGAAAATACACTTCCAAAGTAATCTGTTTTATTAATTGCTACGAAAACGCAATATTTTTAATGAAACACGGCATTTGATTTCTTCACCTTTGTATCGATTTTTCCCTTTACATTGTTAAGAAACTAAAAGTAATAAATTAGTTTTTCCATTCATCATTGGTAGGAGCTAGAAGAGGGTAGACCACTTCAGTGAAAATGCGAAGTGTAGTGCCCTCGCGTTGATAGAAAAATCTCTCCCTCGAAAACTTTTCTCCATGAATGATTTTCAATAGCAATAAGCAAGAGGTGTTGAGGAGAACACCGTTTCCATAACAACGAGTTATTTTATTGCATTAGAGCATGGGTTCCCAAACATTTTTTTTCTCGTGGACCACTTTCAAAGTTTTACTATTTTCAGTAGCTGATGCATTTCTACTGTATTCCCAAAACTCCTGAGAAATATCACCCTAAATTGAGGGTGTTACAAAAAAAAAGTAGAACGTTTTCTTGTGTGTCCTATTTATTAAAATAATATTTATGGTTTAACAAAATTATAAACATTTATTATTACAAACTATCAACAATTGACAAAAAATCTACAATGAACTCTGCAATGTAAATCAACAATAAAAGATTGTCATACTTTTAATGAGACAATGCATGGGCAGCACTTTGCAAGTCTCGACATGTGATGTACACTCTTGTACCAATATCTATTGTTCTATTCAATTCTGTGTTTGAACTAAATCTTGAATAATTTTGAGTACTTACCTAGTGAATGATGCTACCTGCCTACGTTGATAGGTAAATCACAGCCAAAATGTTTGTTCCTTATTGTGAAAACCAGAAATTTTTTCGTGGACCCCCACTTACAACTTGTGAACCCCTGTTTTCTTTTCACATCTACGTGGACCCCCGTATAGTCTCCTATGGACCCCTGGGGGTCCACCTGGACGACTTTGGGAACCTATGCACTAGAGGAATGATTATTGATATTGTTGAAGTGTTTTGGGGAAACCGAAATAACTACCTCCACATCGAAAGCAAAACGAATATAAAATCAACTGTTTGAGCATTATGATGCCTTACATTTTAATGCAATCTTAGAGAGGTATTTTCATAAAAGTATTATTATTATTATTTTGAAATTTGAAGTACGAGACAAAAATGCGATTGAAAAAAGTAGTAGAAATGGAAAAAAAGATAAATAGAAATTTCTGGGAGCCATGAAGAGTTTCTTATAACTGATAAAAGAATTCTTCTACTCATGTTGAAATTTGAATTTTGGTAAACAGGATTTTAATATACTTGTTACAAAAATTATCTAAAAAAATGTGTTGCAAATATTAGATCCACACAGATTACTCATTTTTTGTTGTATATCCCTCCCCAACGCCATTTAGAAAATAAGAGATAACTTCCAACAGTAGGAAAAGATTCTGCGCGTATTGTGCGCTTTTCAACCCATTATTCTGTTTGGATAAAACCGGCAATATACAAGAATTTCTCCCAAAAGATTAAGTTTCAATAACATCTTTCAGTTACGTTTTATATTCCTTATTTTTCTGATACATTTAATGATTTTTAGTAAATAAAATGGATATTAAAATCAATATCTTTAAGTAATTGGATTCTTTTAACATTTTTAGTTTTTTCATCCTTGTCGGGTCCCTTCTTTGTTGGATAAGGACGGGGCTCAAGTGAAGTTAATTTAATTAGCAAGTGAAAAATTTAAATTCAAAATTATTCGAATTTTTTTGTGCAACATTAATTATTTATAACATGAGTAATATTTTTTAAAATGAAGTTTTCTGCAGGTTCACTATATCATCCAGATTTAGCTTCACTGAAGTCCTAAGCGATATTGCGAATGTAAAAAATATAATAACATATTTAAATACCTATTATATTTTTATCTGATTTTATTAAACACAATCATGCTCGTTTAAGGAACTTGTAATTTAGGATCTCGGCAAAAGAATAAACTCTGAGATATAGTTTATTTATCGGACAAAATTATTGGTACTATAATTCCATTATCATATGCTTGTCGTCAGTTCGAAATTTTAGTGATTAGAATAAGGCGTATATAACTTATATATTTATAATAATAAGTTTAATTAGAAAAGCAAATTATTAAATATTAAGAAATGAAATACTTTACACACATCCATTCATTTTATTTGAAATGAAATTTTTGGTAGGTTTTATATCTTTCTCATTGATTATTAAAAAATTCAAATTTTAAGAACTTTTAAAGAAAACTTTTCATTTGTGTTTTAATTATAGTTTGACATCTTTTTATTAATATAATTTCAATTTTTTAAAATTTCCTTTTTAGAGAGTCATTTTTCAAAATTTATTTTAGTCAAAATGAGATTAAAACTTCCCATTTTTTATTTATAAGAGAAAATATTGTTTATTAAATAAAAAGTGTTTTATAATAACAATAAAAAATGAATATCAAGTCAAATAATATTTTAGAACATCAATATTTCGACAAAAATGTTTTTGAATTCCTAAATGATAAATAACATCATGCGAGTTCCTAATGATGTATTTGTCAGTCGATTTATTAGATATCTTGTTATTTTAAATTTGAGTAGAAAAGATTTATTTGCTTAATTAATGATACAACTTTTCAAAGGTATGCAACTTGATTTAGATATCCTGTAAAAAATTAGAATTCTAAAGAACATGGTGAATCTTGCTGCATATGCTAATTCAAATCAGTTATAGATTTGATCATGAGCTTTTTCTAGGAATCTCCCTAATTTATTGATTCGTAAATCAAGATATGTAACATCAACACATATTATTTGGTAAATAAATTGAAACTAAAAACATCCCAAAGCCATTAAAATGAAACTAAGCAATATAATTTATATTTCAGAATTTTTATCAGAAAAAATGTAACAAATTTCCATCATTATATATGTACAAGATTTATTATATAAAATAATGATAAAGCACCAAAAATCTTGAGCAAAGTATATAAAAAACTGTGAGAAAAGATGATGGAAAACGCGATTAAAAGAACACATTTTTTAATACGAAGTAAACTATACTAACATATTAATATGGAAATATAAAAATAGGAACAATTTCATTGATGGCGAGTTCTTCAACAGGAGACAATAATTATTAAATTTAATTCTTCGAATAAAATATATTTCTTCGAATAAAATTGATATTTTAAGTAAAAAGATAAAATTTTTCTGACAAATAATTTCGTAACTACTGTTTGGAGCTCCTCTCAAAGCGGCGGCCGGGTCAAGATAGATCTCCTTGCCCCCCCCTTCACTACGCCACTGCTTACAGATGCACATTCCATTGCGAACATTCCCTCACCTCACGAATGAATGCTTGGGGTTCTTTAACTCTTTTTATAAAAGGATTTCACTTGCACGACTGATAGGAGTGGAGAAAAAACATTCAGAACATCTGATCAATGTACTTCTTTCTATCTTCACGAGGGTCAAATTTTTTTCTAAAAAATAACAATGTTTATTATTATTTTTTTTTGCTTTTTGGAAAGGTATTATTTTTGCCCATTGCAGCATTTTTTCTCAGGGTTTTCCAGTGTGCCACACGTAAGAAAGAATCTTAACATTTAGAAATTTTGTGACTAAAGATAATTTTAAACTCAATTTGCTTTTATGTGTAGGCGAAAAATCTCATTTGTATGCTGCAAAAGAGTGTTTTGAACAAAACTAAGTGAGCAATAAGGATGGAAAGATATGCATGCATTTATCCTTATTCCCTTCTTGTCTCAGAGTGAACTGCACGGAATATGTCAGGATGTCTAACTCCGGCTAACTTGAGGCATACGCAGTGTTCGTCAGTGATTCCGATGTGCTTACTCATTTTTATTCACAGCGTGTGTAATGCATTTGCATTCGTTTCAACCATATTGAACTGTTTTTAACTAACTGTAAAGTTGATTACGTAACAATCCAATTCATTAAAATGACGCAGCTGCTCTCCGGAATTTTACTTCACGAATGAATGAGGAAGTTTTTAAGTTTTTCATCCACAGAAAGAAATCCCTTTGCCTCCTGATCCCCCCGTCAGATACGCGCAAGCCCTCCAAAGCATCGACATTTATTCCGATTTCCGAGAAAGTCGGCGGGAAGTGGGTCGGGACGCGGAGGGAAATAGTCCGGAAAAAGACTTCTAGCGCGGAAAAGAAATAGTCCGGAAAAGGAATAACTTCATAAGGAAGTTCCCGGGCCTTCTTCAAGTCCTTCGAGTTGTTTTCAACAAATGTGATGACGCATCTCGTGTCGCGCAACAACATGCTGCTCCATGAATCATTTTCCAGTGTTGAGCCTTTTTCTATGTTAAATTTTAGAGCTCCATGTTTTTACGTTTCAACTTGAAGTGAATATTTTTATTCTTTGGGTTTTTGTTCATTTCATTACACTATATAACACACAATCTCTAATATACGTTTTTCTTTTTCATTCTGTTTTCTCTCTTTTTTTTGCATAAACTTAAGTCTTGTCTTTTTAGTCCTTGACTAGATTAGAATGTAAAATATGTTAATGTTGACTTAGTGATAGATATCTTTTCCCACGAGAGTTCTCTGTGAAATATCTACCTCATAGCCAATAGCATGCGCTCAATCTGTAGCGTTGAACTGAGAATGAATGCGTGGGAATGAATAGATTTTGCACTGACTTTCAGCTGATTTAAATAAACCCACCTGGAAAAGGGTGCTCATGTAACGATGCTCACATTTCTGGAATTATGATCGCTTCAAGAACAAAGCATATGCTTTTTCTACTCCTTTAAAATCGCTTCAATGTGTGAATACTTGAGATAGAAAAGTGAATTTTCATCAGTCGTTTTCCCTTCTTTTCTACAGGCATATAAGTTACCTTCTTTTAAAAAATAGAATAATACTATGTTTTTATAAAGGTAACTTATATGAATTATTTATTTATCAATTTTTGAAATAAATTTGATTTTGCCAATTACAGTGAACGTGTTTAAATATTTTCAAATACGTTGATAGTTAAAAATTCAGTATAACGTGGCTTAACAATATCCTAATTTCAAAATTTAATATTTATGTGAAAAAATAAAATTTACATTTGTTCCTGACCTTAAGATTTGCCTTTAGTGGTTTTATGAGCAAGGTTTCATTTCTAGGAGCAAAATAGTTTTGAATAGAACTAAACAAAGAGCACATATCATTAAAAACAATACATGTTTTGGGTCCATATTTGCATTAGAAAGCCTTCTACTGAATACTACGAGTTTCAAAAACTGATGGGACTCTTCCTAGTATCTTCTGCTATTTCCCTGCTTGTCTAGCATTTCTACGGGCACCGAAGTTCGAACGTTCACTGGTCGAAAAATCGGGAGCACTTAAAAACACAACCTCACTCGGTGGAATCAGGACTCTGAATGCTGAGAATGCCAGGCCCTTGACTAGCGTCTCGAGACCGAGCCCGGGACATCGGCTCTCAGAAGATTTTGGTTATGATTCAGTGACTTGTGTGTGTGTGTGTGTGTGTGTGTGTGTGTGTGTGTGTGTGTGTGTGTGTGTGTGTGTGTGTGTGTGTGTGTGTGTGCGTGTGTGTGTGTGTGTGTGGCGGTGTAAAGAATGCGATAAATTTCTCTGGCTAGGAAGTTTATCTTACTGTTAAACATGGCGGATTTCACAAGTACGTATTCCTTTTCCCTTTCGAAAAATGTATCGATTTGGTATTGTTATATTTTTATAAATGTAGCAAAGTATTATTTAATTAATTCATCGTGAATGTAATTTCTTTGTATTATAAGAACAATGGATATGTACGTATTGCGTTTACATGATTTTTTCTTGTCTAAAGATTTAGTGACTTAGTATTGTTATATTTTCATAAATATAACAAAGAATTTGTTTATTAATTTATTGTGAATGTGAATATAAATTCTATGCATTATATATTAAAACAATTAATTATTTATTCATAGATAATTTACTATAGTTTATAAATATGTAAGAGTTGCTATGCTTATTAAACAGACTATGCATAATCAAGCATAAGCCTCTTTTGACCTAATTATTACAAGCTTAGGAAAGAATTCTATGTTTTGAAATTTATTTACCGTGATATTTTGATTTATTTAAAGTAAGATAAAAATTGTAATTAACTTTATGTGAGTCACTGTTTCTTTAAAAAATATTTTTTTCGAATTCAGATTCTTTATTTTTATCACTGTTCAAATTCATTGTCACCATCACTGGTACATTACACACCACAGTGTACCATCACCACACCCTCACTGGGTTAATCAGTATCTACTGCAGAAGTATTTATCTTTGAGAATTTAAAAAGTTCTATCTTTTTCATTTCCAGTTAATTTTATGCTTGTACACTATTCCTTAGAAATAAAACGGCTAACAAGAATATGAAAATAATCTGAAACCCAAAATTGAGCTGCTTATAATAGATTTTGTGAAGCAGTACTTGTAGCTTTGGGCACCGAGCCATCCCAATGTCATAGGAATTCTGAGAAACGCTTACTGCACATGAAGAAAGAAAAGGCAGGTAAGAAATCAGAATGCCCATTCCAAGGATACTGAAAAGATGATTGATTACAGATAAACAGTTTTCCCTAGCTTTTTGGTTTTCAAAACATGGGATGACTCTGTAATCCACATGCTCTTCAATGAGTTAATGTACACAATATCCACAGATTTAATTTTGCGGATGACTCTTTCTATTTATGACTTTTGAATGTTGCAATGAGAGAGCCGCTCTCTCTCCATAAAAACTATATGCCAAGGCTTAAAGCTTGATTTCAAATGATTGAAAATAAAGATTAATATGAGAAATATGTGGTCATTTTACTTAGTATCACATAAGAAAACTAAACTTAGGGAATGTTAATATTGCATATTCAAATGAGGTATAATACCTATGATTATATCTGTGTGGTGCTTCAATCCTTACATCACTCAAATTTATTCTGTATTTGTGACTGTTTATTTTAATAAAAATGATTTTGTAAAATATACAAATTCTGCTGTACAAACTCAGAAACTGATTTTATGAATGTAGCAATTAAAAATATTATGGAGATTTATAATTTAAAAAAAAGATGTTATTAATGCATCATAAATTTTATGACATTTATTGTGCTTTAAATAAAGTTAATTTCACTGACCCTCACCTGGATAAATGAAAAACATGGGCAACTCATGTTAAAGAAGCTATGCAAATGTCACAAAGCCAAATTCAAATTACCTACCAATTAGTTGGAATTAAAAATTAAATGTTAATATTTTATAAGTCAATTATTTGCTATTTATATGAGCCAATATATGTGTCAGCTCTAGTTGCTTACAAATAAAATTATTAGCTACCAAAAAAATATTGTTTATAAATTACAAACAACCTAATTTGTTTCATAGATATTAAAATTTTTTGAGAATTTAATATTGAAATATTCATTGAATATATTATGAGTAAATTCTTTAAGAGAATCTTTCCCTTCCAAATAACTCTTATCCAAAACTATAATCTACTCAATTTTAATAACCTAAGTAATAAAATGAGACTTAAATCCATTCCTGAACTCCTTGGTGCTCTAATGACCTCACGCCTCTTCCCTCAATCAATCATCTCAGTTCATCTGAAACTCATCCTTCAGCATATTTTCCTGTTCACGTGACAATCTGTTATACTAATGTTGTTAAAATACAAAAATCAGAAGGAAATGTGATACTGAGTGTTTTTTGTTCATAAAAATAAGAAAATTTATAAATTTTTCCATTTTTTAAAACTATAAAACTTTGTTTTTCAAATAGATGAGTTGTTTTCTTAAATTGAATTATAGATGTCCAATATTTACAACTTGTGATTTATCTTATTAAAAAAAATTTAATTTAAAAAATAGACAACGTAGACACTAAATAGCAAAATATTTTTATTCTGCTGTTTTTTTAATGAAATTTAGATTACATTCAAAGTTTACTAAGACAATTCATGTCGGTCAAAACTCTTTAAACAATTTTTATTTTGAACTGACAAACATTTTAAATTTGGCTTTAAAAAAAAAAAAAAAAAAAAAAAAAAAAAAAAAAAACTTGAGATACTTATTTATAACTAAATCATATGATAAAGTGTCAAAAACAATTTAGTCAAAATAATTTTATCATGGCCTTTTATTCCCATTTATGTTTATCCTTATTAAAATTCAGAAATCTGAAGAAAATGTGATAATTTCAATCCACCCTTCTTTTGGTACTTGCGCATTATCGCATCGACCATATCCGCGAAAAAATAAATGTCTTCACCATATAAAATACATATAAAGTTTATATCTATTTTATATATGGTGCTAAGATATAAGTAAACTATTCTGCTTTTCCTTCATATTTCAAAAAAATATAAAAATTAGCAAATATAAATAAGCAAATCGACTGGAAAGAACTTCGTTTCAAATTAGACCGGGGGATAAGAAACCATAGGACTGCTAAAATTAAGTCTGAACAATAGTCACATTTTATACCGCCAATTTATTGCAACTACTTTCTTCAAGTGCGCATGCGTTAGAATTCCCATGTGGAGCCGACGTTCCGGGCCCGGTCTCGAGACACTAGTAGGCTCTTGTCGAAAATAGTGTCTCGAGACCGTGAAAAAAAATAAAAATAAAAAATAAAAAAAATAGTTCTAAAATTTGTTGCCATGCAACTATTAAACTGATCTTTTCAATATTTATTTTTGACGCATATAACTATAAAGTGAAATTTTCAAAGAAGTCCATTATATTAGGTAAACACAGTATATTTACTATAGTTTTAAATATTAGAAAATTTTAATGATTATTATCATCTTATCTCTGAGATAATCACGCTAACTAGGTAAACAATTTTCCTAATTTTAATTTAGCACATTTTTCCTACCATCAAAGTTTATTACAATTTCCATAAATGTAAATAATACTGCAAGACTGCTTGTTTTAAATTATGCTCACTGAGTGAGCAAAACCCACTAAATTTTCATTATATTTTCCTTCATTTTGAAGGAAAATATAATGAAAATGTAGTGGGTTTTGCTGTTGAATTTAATAGATGGTTTTTCACAATAAGTGCTTAAAATTTTCAATTGCACAATAAAAGCATTATCATAAATAATAAATAATATTAAAAAATATTTTAAATAATTTTTAATACAATATATTATAATCATATTAAAAGTATCATAATATTAATATATATATATATATATATATATATATATATATATATATATATATATATATATATATATATATATATATATATATATATATATATATATATATATATATATATATATATATATATATATATATATATATATATATATATATATATATCACTTAAATTTCAATAGACAAACATGTACGTTCGATTTTTTTAAGTGAGGCATTGGTGAAACTCTTCAGTGAAAGTGATCCCCTCTCGATTGACGAAACTTCCCAAATGGAGCTATTCAAATGAAATTAAGCCCGCTGCAGTCCAACGGAGCGCGACATTCTAACGGCTTCCTTCCCCTCTCTGCTTTGTGACGCGTAACCCCACCGTTCTTCTCCCCAATCATATTCCCGTCTTTCTTCCTCTGTTGTTCGCAGAATGTCTGCAGTGCTTTCATGTTCCCTTTGCTGTTTAGGATGTTTTAGAGAAAATCAAATAAAATATTTCGAAAAGTGTTGGTATTTAAAAATGTATATACGAAAAATATTTCAAAGTAAACAAATTCGCAGAAAACCCTTTTTTCAAAATTGTACCTCGTAAATCTCAGCTATCATGGTAACTGTAGACATTATTTGGACTATATGCACTAATTCGTAAAATCATCAGTATTTATAAAAATGAGCGTCTTTCTTATTTTACTGAATATATTATATTTGCTGAAAAGTTGTCAATGTCATTTTAAATGAAATTAAATACACAAAAGGTATTTGAATATTTTACTTGAAATATTTTTAGATAGTCATACTTTTACTGAATCCAAAATTTCTTCATTTATCATCATTTGTAATGGATATATCATACCTTATAATTTCATTCTTATAAAAGGGTAGCACAATGAATTGTGTTCAAAAAATGGTTTATAGTTTCTCAAATGCCCGTTAGTTTGGAAATTTAGTTTTTGCGTTCCTCCAGACAAATAATAACTCAAATAGACTTAAACGTGGATTTTTCTCCTAGAAAAGAGCTTATAGCAGACAGGAAGAAATGGCGTGGATACATGAAAGCATATTCTTGAAGAGCAGTTTATTCCCAGAAATGCAATGATATATCAAAATTTTGTATCCTTTCTGCAATCTGATTGGTCGATTATTTACACATTAATTTTCTTTTTTTGTCAAAGCTCGTGTGAATTCTTGGAAAATTTCTCTCAGAAAAGCGAAATATGTCGGAGGATATGTGTAAATAATATGCCTTATAAATGATATATGCTTCCACCCTTAAATATCATCTGTAATCGCAGTTTTTATATTTAGAAAAAATTAATTGAGGTTTTTTTGCACTTTCAAATCCGATGTGAAAGGTAAAGTTTTAAAAAGATACTCATTTGAAACTCTTGCGTGTGTGAAGGACACAATAAAAATACGAAATACTATAACAATCTTGAAATCTGAGAGTTTTGTGCTCACAGTGCTGATTGGTAACATGTCTTGTAATTTTTAACTCCAGGCCTCCTAAAAATTTAATTAAAATTTCTAATTTAAATATCCAAACAATGAGTATCATCCAGCAACGCAGTACTTGGGCTCATATAACGGAGATTTCAGAGATAGCAAATTTACGTCGTAATAAAATACCAAATAATTTTTCATTGTTGAAAAAATTCCCTAAATGAGCTGACAAGTTGTAATATAACTTGTTCTGCTAATAACATAACAAGAATTTAAAATGTTTCAAACTCTAAAATGAACTATATGCACTTATTTGACAAAAAGCTACTTCTCGATCCACCGTTTTTGATTCCATGGCAGTTGATACCTAATAATATCCAGGCGTATGGGAACTTGAATCATAGCTCACTTTTATTCTGGTAAAAAAAAAGAAAATTCAAAACGTTTTGCACAAAATGGTTGAGCTTACACACTAACAAAAATATTATGACATTTAAAATATTCGTTTTTTCCGAAGTGTTTTAGAAGAACATCATTGTTTAAAAATCATTAACAATGTTGAATTTATGAATTACGAAGTAAAAAAGTTATTTACAGGAAGTAAAAAATAGCATCGAATTTATAAATTACAAAGTAATGTAATTCAAGAGAGGTGCGCATTTATTATTTAAAGAAAGAAAATATGATGCGATTTCTATCTTGCAGTATAGGCAAAGCACTACCCGCTCATAGAAGTCACGTGCTTAAAACATCTACAGGTTCCATTGTCACCCCCCCCCCATGTTATGCGGATATTCCACTCACAGCGTCCCTGCACGTGAAGCTGAGTATAAATGCCCGGAGGCTGCTGAGCGAGCCCTAAGCCAATCAGAATCAGCTATAGTTCCAGCATCCTCCTGATAGTAAAGAGGATCGACGATCCAGGGACCTCTTCAACCAGCCAGCTGACAACCACTCCAAAATAATGGAACCTCAGCTGCCCACCTCGACTCTTAAACGGAATTCATTTATTGCTCCACCTGACAAGAAACAAGGAAACCAGTAGGAAAAGCAAAATTAAAATTAACGTATCTCTCTCTCTCTGTACACACACGCAAACATCTTTTATTTAAAAGCAAGAAGTATGAAATTTTGCCCTTTCGTAAAATATCTCTGTTAAAAGCATAAAGAATTCCTTTAATGTTTAAACACATGAAGAATATATTTTTATTTTATTTTATTTTATTTATTTACTTGTTTATTGTAAACTAATTTTCTGTAGATCATTAAAATGTCTTCTCGCCGATTATATTTAATAATTAAAAAAAATTAAATAAAAGTTTTGCTCCTTATTATTTTGCATCTTTCAACTGTTCCATAAAATATACCTGCTAATTTTTGGAAGAAATGCCACGGCAGATTGATTAATACATTAAAGTAGAACGCGAGTGATATCGCGATGAACTCACTCCTCATAATATTTCACTCTATTCAGTTACGTATTCTAAGAAAAGCCAATAGACGTTAAAACATATGACAAAAATAAGTTAAACTTTAGAAATGTTGAAATATACTTACATTTAAGAATGCACTTACATTTCCTCATTAGAAAAAATAGGTGTGCACTTCACTCATACAATGATGCAAACAATAACGCAAAGATAAGATATTAAAATCAGAACATAAAAAATGTATCTTTACTAACAAAAATAATTACAGCTTATTAAAAATGTGTGAAGCCTTCAAACTCTTAATGTTCAGTATCCGAATTAATAAGATTTCGAAAGGAATTCAAACCTTAGTAATCCAAATCTTCCGAATCGTCACAAGCATTTTCTCCACTTTATCTGGGGATAGAAGTTCAAATTCTTTTTCCTATCGCCTTTGATTCTTATGCATTTTCACAATTCTCATCCATTTTATCCCACTTAATGGATATTCGTCTTGTTCACTATAGGAGGCTGTCGTTAGTGAAAAAAGTCGTGTTTACCAAGATAAATGATACATCTGTTGTTGAGTGGTAAATCAAGTCTGTGCCGTCTTTGCCCCTAAACTACTTCAAATATCTTCATTGAGTGCATCAATACGTGAAAAAATTCTTTTTCTCTTTAATCCTCCAAGAGAATGTCAATCTTAAGCTGTTATCATAAAGCTTCAAAATTGATCGCTATTACCTACCTATCTATTTGCCACAAACACCTAAGATACTTTTATTTTTTAAGTGTACATCATCCCCACATTTTTAGAAATTTAACTTTCAGACGTCGAACGTTTCTTCATGGAATAACATTACTTGCAGCAGTTAAGGATTTTCCAGTTAAGGGATTTCCAATAGCTATGCCAGTCTACTTAATAATTACTTGTAAACTGCACGATAATATTGCATCGTGTGATGTATCGGTTTTTAGTTTAGTGTTTGCGTTAGTTGGGGGAATCACTTGCATATATGTCTCAATATGTCTTCACTCTGTCTTTGTTTAGTAACGCATGAGGCACATGGAGTTATTTTCTTAAACGACGAGAAATTTAATCATCTCAATCCAGAACTTGTACTCGCTACTATAGGAGACAATAAAAAACGAAATGTTAACCTTTTAAGCAAATTAAAGAATGTAAGTAAGCATTTGAAGCCGTATAATTTTTATGAAGTAAAGCCTGTATACTTCTATGTGTCTACAAACAGTCTGTTGAGTTTGGAGCAACTTAAAGCTTTCTAAAACCAACTGCATATTGGTTTTACCTTTTCCATGTTCAATTTTTGAAGCACAATCATTAACTGGTAAATATTAAAGTACAATTTTCTATTAAGGAGAAAAATAACAAGCCTAGGTAATTTTTCTGCAATTTTGATAAAAATTTTATCTTTCAAAAATAGAGAATTGGAAAAAAGGTATGTTTATGTAAATATTATTTTTATTTCCTTGAATAATTATAATACTCGGAGAAACAACACGCATACAGAATTTTACTGATATGGCGATAAAATTTTAAATTGAAGAATTCAAACGTAAAAGTAGGATTAAAGTAATGAATATTGGGGAAGATGACTCACATCCTTTATTTTGAGGAGACAATGAAACTAAGATATGTGTGACATCCTCATATTTTCCCAGAGAACAATTGACGTTATTTTGATTCATAATCATTCTGGTTTCTGTTTAATACGCTTCTTTGTACTTTTAAATGAACTTAGTTTTTCAGTCATTTTAAAATATTAAACATTTAAAGGTTTAGAGGATTGCAATGAAAATTTTATAATCTTTAAATTATAAGTGTTTGGGTCCTTTTACATATTTCATGCTTTTCCATTAGAAATGTGCTCAAATGTTTCTGGTGCATTGTTGTGTTTTCTCTGGATGCTAAATTCAATTTACGACAAGATGGTAAACTACCTAGAAGAAAATTAACCCACATAAAAGTAAGATATTCAATTCTATAATAAGACTGCAAAGCTGACATGCGCTTAAATCATTTAATCTAAAATACAAGTATCTACTTTAAATTCAGAAATATATTTAGAATGTTGCCAGACTTTAAGGGCTTAAGGGGACTCCTTCCGCGCCATATTGAAAACGAGCTCTAATGTTAAGTTTATGGAGAAATTTAAAAACATATTTCTCAAGTTCTATTATAGCTAGAACTTCACATTTTGTAGGTTTTCCTAATGCACAAAAATAATAATTTATTCTGTTTTGAAATTTATTTTTAAAATTATTTTATTTATTTTTAAATTGGCTCAGTAATTTGATAATATGCTTAAAACATTAATAACTTAAAAAAAGGTAAAAAATTTAGAAATTTTAAAAACAGACTTAATATGTACATATATTTATCAATGCCAACAAATTTATTTTTTTACTTTATCTACGATAGAATTTTTTTATTTGTCTGCATAAAACTTAAAATTTTTCGCAAAAATTAGCAACGCCCACATGGCGGATGAATACTTGGTTGTTTGAATAATCAATCCATTCAATTGCATGCTTTAGTCAACAAGCTCCTCTTCACACACTAAAATTTGAAATTTGTTTTTTCGCAGTTTTAGGAGATAATTTGTGTGTTCCCTTCCCTCATCCCCAGCAAACGCTGCGGATGTTCCTAGTATACGGTATCTTCCTGTAAAAATATGCTTCTAAATTGGCGCGAGAAGGGACATTTCTTTCCCCTTTACTACATACGAGAGGCTCTGATGATTTCCCTGTGACGAATCTTCATCTTTCCAGAGCGGTCCTGGAATAATTTTCACGAAAAATGATGGGCTTATATGAGATATCATATATATTATATATTATATAATTTTATGTTACTGATATCCAATGGTTTGGCGGATTTTGCGTATGGTATCGATAGGAGAATCGGAAAAATTTATGAAATAAAAAAAAAAAAAAAAACCCTTTAAATGCGACTTTTGGAAGTCAAGTATTTTTTTAAATTTCCATATTCTATTATAATTTTGCTCAAGATTTATCCTATTTTTTATTAATAAAATATGATATCTACCAACAATCTAGTAATTTTTGATAAATTTACTTTTCAAAAGTTTTACAAAATCTGTCACTTTAGATATTCTTTCACAAAACAAGGGTTTTTATTAATTTTTCAGATTATCATTAGCATTTATATTGCCTTTATTAATCTACTCAATTACAAGAATAGACCTAAAAATTTGGTTTACTTTTAATCTACCTATACCAGTCTAGTTTGATTTTTTAAATATCCATGGTAAATCAAATATCTATAAAGCATCCTTCTTCAGCAATGAAGTGTGAAATATCAACAGCAAATAAAATTTAACATAGTATTTTATACATTAAAACGTCACCGTTATTGCTTGCATATGGAATTCCAGATGTTGGGGGAAAGCTATGATACAAATTGTAAGACCTTGTAGGGGCTGGGGAGATCTTGGACCTACATGTGGTTGTCCGGTGCACAACACTTCCGCCCTGGCTGCATTCAAATTTTGTCTTTCGGACACAAAATGCCGAAATCTCTCACCACTGCCAGAAGGAAACTTGGTCGGTAGAAAATGGTTCCTCGAAAGGAGTAAGAAATGTTGTTGTCTTGTGCCAGCTAGACTGGCAACATGGGGTGTGCTGCTCCACGGGGGAAGAAATTATTTTTTTTCGTCTGGAATTGAGGGAGGTCTGTAGCCTTCCGGCCATGTACCTCGTTTTCTAATGAATTGGAGTCCTTGGATAGTCTTGGCCTGGTGATTAAAAAATCAGAAATAAAGATACAATAATGAATAATACAAAACTATTGAGGTAAGTGCTCCCACTGGATGCACTCTGCATGACTTGTGTTTTTGGACTAAGTAATTGAGTAATCCTAGTAATAGACACTTAGATGATGACAATAATTCTTTGTACACATAAAATCCATATAAAATTTTTTACGTAGGAAAATATAAGGAGAATACACAGGATGAATACAATAATTCTTTGAAGCACACAAATTCCGTTAAAAAATTTACCAAGGAGTTACAAAGGAAAAACACAGGTTGATGACAATAATTCTTGATAAACACAAAGTTCCGTTAGAATATTTACAACGGAGGACAAAGAATGATACATATCCATAGTTGCTTAAGATTACATAAAACTGAGATATTTACAGGTTCCACACGATTTATTTACTATGTGGTTTCTCACAAGATTTTATTTAGGTAGAGATATGATTTCCATCAATTATTATTCTTCTTTCTTTTCCGTTTGAAATTATTTGAATAAATGGAGATATTGGTGAGAGGTTTTACTCTCAACACTGCTCTGGGCCTATGGAAATGCGTTAGGTCATAAGGACTGTAAAGTTCAATACCCTGAATCTCACTATTGTTGATTGTGTATAATTTATGGTAGAAATTAAATGCAAGAAATTTAAGGTAGCGGGCTAGGGACAGGATTCCCAAGTTCTCTCTAATTTGGTGGTTTCTAAAGTAAAACTCTGAGTTAGTAATAAGTCTAAGTATTTTGCTTTGCTGAGCTTCTAAGACTTTGATATTTGAATCAGCTGCTCTTCCCCAGATTGGAGCAGCATAGGTTATTATCGGTCTGAGGTAGGCTTTATATATTAGGAGTTTATTTGTTAGCGAGAGTTTTGACTTGGGGGCTAGCAGTGGATAAAGGGTAGTTTTAGCTGCTATGAATTTATTTTTGATTTTAGTAATACAGGCTTTCCACGTTAGTCTCCTGTCAATAGTGAGTCCAAGGTAATCAACCCTACTTGCCCAGGGAATTTCTCTTCCCACTAATTTGACCTTTTCACACGGTAACATTTTTCTTGTGAAAAGAACTGCCTGGGACTTGGTCGGATTTACCTTTATTTTCCATTTAACAAGCCATTCTTCTATTACCTTCAGGTGTTCTGATAAGTGTTGGTGTAGTGTTTTGTGATTGCTATTTGTGGTTAATATGGCAGTGTCATCCGCAAACAGGCAGAGCATAGTATTAGGGCTCTGCGGAATATCATTGATGAAGGCATTAAATAGGAATGGGCCCAGCAGTGATCCCTGTGGGACGCCTGCTAATATGGGCTTTTCCTGGGAGTAAACATTATCAAACCTTACGGTAAATTTTCTATTTGTTAGGTAGTTTCTTATGAGTTTGATCTGAATGGGAGGGAAGTTGTAAGTAATTAATTTGAATAGTAAGCCTTGATGCCAAACACGGTCAAAAGCTTTTTCTATGTCCAGAAAAATTCCTCCAGTAGATTTTTTGTTAGCAATACCTTTTTCTATCTTCTCCACTGCCCGGAGCAATTGGTGGGATGTGGATAGTTTCCTCCGAAAACCAAATTGCTGAGGGATTATAATGCTCATCTGGGCATCAAAATCTAACAGTTTATTCAGAATGAACTTTTCAGCTATTTTGGCCATCGTTGGCAGTAAGGATATTGGCCTGTAACTGGAGGGTAGATTTCTGTTTTTTCCCTGTTTGTAGATCGGAATGACTACTGCCGTTTTCCAAAGTGTGGGAAAATGTCCAATATTAATTATGGCATTGATTATGTCAGTGAGTAGACATACTGCAGTAACTGGGATTTGCTTGATCGCCTTGTTAGTTATAAGATCGTAGCCCGGACTCTTTTGGGTTTTAGTTTTTGTATAACCTCTTCCACCTCTGAGGCATTGATTGTCTGAGTATCCTGGGGGTAAAATTATTGTGACGGAAGTAGGAGCTAACGAGAAAGTTAACATAGGATTCATTACGAATACTTGTGTTATCGTCGGTTGTGGGGGAAGAAATCCATCAAGTGCTGTCCGAAAGTCTCGTCCTGAAACACTCATAAAAGTCTTCTACATGAGTTTTTATTATTGCCTTGTACATTTTATTTACAGCAATTGTAAATATTATAGGAAGAGAGATCCAAGTTTCTTTTGCTCAAGACAATTGAATGCGCTATTTCTTGACGTAGTTGCTACCAAAAACGAAGAAATAAGCATTCCAATCAGTTACGTACTTCAATTAGAAGAAAGGAAAACAAAGGACAAAATTTGAATGCATGGAGAGAAAAAGAAGATTTATTATGGAAAGAAGAAATGGAGGATAAACTAAAAAACTTTTACCATGATTGCTTATTACCAGAGATAATTTATCCCAGATAAATGCGATCAAAATACAAATTTTTATGCTTTCACATGTTTATTACATACTGGTTGACATATATTCTTCATAAAGCTTAAAAAATAGATTTTTTTGTAGATAATATCGTTCTGAAGAATTTCAGAGTAATTACTACTGCTGTTGATAGCATTATTTAATTGTAAATTGCGTAATGTATTAAAATAGGCTGTAAGTATCACGTAAAAAAATAAGTGTTAAAAAAGATTAATAAATTATCAGAAAATGTTGTTCAGCGGAAAAAGTTTTTCATAATCAAGTGTAAAGTATAACATTATTAAACTTCCCAATAAATTAAATAAGAAACGAAAAGTTGAATTTGTCGAAAAAAAGCTGAGAAATTACGATGAAGGGGTGCATTGGTAGGGATGTGAATTCTATCACATCATTGTGATAAAAATACACATACTCGAGTGTATTCTTATCACATTTTTTTAACTACTAAACGCACATATTTGAAGAAATTTCTTCACATTTTATCTTTAGATCATAATAATTTTTTATTCAATCTCTAACATAGAATAAAAATTACATTATAATTTATTTTACACATATTTTTTAATATATTAATATACTAAAAAAAATAACATGTGATTACAATTCATATTTATGTATGTACGTACGTATTTAAAAATTTTATTTCTTTTAGAAATTTAATTCAAATAATTTCATTTTTATAATCTTTTATACATTTTGGACTAAAGCATACGTAAGTGGAAATTTAGAAAATTATTTCCTTTATTTAGCTATTTTTGTTATTAAACTTATAACATTTTTATGGAAAAGTAAAGTTAATACCAGCAAATAATAAAAATGCAAAATATGTGGTATAAAACAATTTCATTTGTTGATGTCCTAAAACATATTTTATGTCGAAAATTAAAATTATGACGAAATCAGTTGAAAAAAGTATGACTGAGATGCGAAAATACTTTTTACAAAATGTATAAAATGCCACTATTGAACTCAGTATGATAGCACTTATAATTTTCAAAAATTAGAAAAGAATAAAATTAAAAGTGATATCTGAACTGCCTTTTTGTTTCCTGGGTGCGAACAGGAATGGAATTCAACTACCAAGCAAATAGGGCCTGCGTACGATATTTTACCGCCATGAAAAAGAGAAAAGTTGGCTCATTACGCATACACTTTCCCAACTTGACCCCAGAGTAGTAGTGTAACGTCTTTAGGAATCAATTAGGATTGCTCTTTTCTCATTCAGTTTGCCTTGCAATATGTTTATTTGCAACACTTTTAAAAGAAGCACATAAATTAAAAACAATAATATATATAAAAAAAACTTTAATAGGAAAATATAAATTTGAGGGTAATGGAGAAGAATAATTTATTTATTTATATACCTATATAAAGAGGAGAAAAATATATAACTAAATTGTCGCTTGATACTTTAAAATGAACACGATAAGATTATTATCTTCAAAATTTTATGATTTTTGGTGAGTCAAAATGAGAATAAATACGCTAAGAGTTAATATAAAAACAATATTTAAAGATGATGTTATAAATTTGGCTGCAAGCTTGGAGCTCAGATGTTCTGAAATTTTGTTACAGATGAAGAAAATTTAAGAAATTTGAAAATGGTATATACATTGAATTTATATGAAATGTGAGACCCTAATCTAATTTACGACATTTCGAGGAATTTAGAGTATTTTGTAATGTTTATGATTTTATTGAGAAACACGTTCTATTTTAATTTGTTGAGAGGCTAAACTTTAGAACACATACACACAAAAAAGATCATTTGCTTATTCCCAAAGTGAAGATTATATTTAATTCCTAAATTAAAGACTCTATTTTTCTTGAAGTGAATTCACTTCTTCAGATACGAATGATGATATCGCCATATTTGAACTCAAAAGTGCGGATTATGTAATAGGTTATATTGTTTTTAAAGTTTGCTTAGAAATATATCAAGACACAATGTCGAGATGCCTGATCAATCAAATTAGAGAGGTAGACTTTCCATTCCTACAAAAAGCATTGATAGATATTATAAGCGAAATATACGGAATTTTCCGTAAATTTTGTATCGAAGTATTTTATAAAGCTAGAAAAGTTATTCCAAAGTTAATAAATAAACTACATTATTTTTTTTTGTTAAGAGAGATAAGAAATTCGGCATTTTTGTGTATTTGAAAATATTTTTAAAAGTGAAGTAGACTTAGGGAGAAGCGCAACTGTTTTGCTTTCTCATAAGGCCCATTAAAAAAGAATTAAATCTCGTAAAATCAAAGCAAATTGAAATTATATCAAGAAAAATGAATAATTTTATATTTTTATTTGAACATTGATATTAATTTTTGATCATTTAAAGAATAATAATAACAAAATTGATCAATTTTTTTATGCATCACTATACTTTTCTGCTGAACAGTAAATAGAGTATTTCTTCCCAAAATCTCCGAGCAGATCCTTTTCTCTCTCATTGCTTGACCAAGCTCACAACGGATATTTCCGGTGTCAAATCGAGAAGCATTTGAGCTTGCCCTAGTTTTTCCTCACCCATGAGATTTACGGACATACAGTTCCAGGAAGGAATACCCTGAGGCGAGAGGGGACAAACAGTCTTCAAGACAAACTGACCACATATGTGGAGAAAATCTGCGTCTGAAAAAACTGAAGGAAATTAGGATGCGGGGTGTATAATGTCTCAGTTATCCCTATATCGGTTAAGGAGAATCCTTCCTCAAAATAAATCTAGAAATGAGCTTCAGCGCCACCTAGCGCAGTTGTTTGGGGGTAGTCCCTCTTACAAAGACTGAAAGAACTGATTGGTGAATTTAAACTCATAAGCCACGGCAAAGCACATGTTTACAAAGAAAAAAATAGTTCCTATCTCAATGAGGGGGGCGAATTTTAAGTGGGGAATGAGAAGACCACTTAACCGCAATAGGGGTAAAGTGGACAATATAACCCCTCGCATCCTAATTTCCTTCCCCATGTTGTGACGCAGATTTTCTCCGCATATGTGGTCAGTTTGTTTGTCCCCTCTCGCCTCAGGGTATACCTTCCTGGAAAAAGTAGGGCTGGCTCAAGTGCTTCTCAAATTTGACACCGGAAATATCCGTTGTGAGCTTAGTCAAGCAATGAGAGACAAAAAGCTCTGCTCGGAGATTTTGCGAAAAAATATTGTATTTACTGTTCAGCAGAAAAGTATACAGATACATAAAAAAATTTAACAATTTTGTTATTATTATTCATTAAATGATCAAAATTTAATATAATGTTCAAATAAAAATATAAAATATACTTATTTATTTTTCTTGATATAATTTCAATTTGCTTTGATTTTACGAGATTTGATTCTTTTTTAATGGGCCTTATGAGAAAGCAAAACACAGTTTCGCTTCTCTCTAAGTACTTCACTTGTATAAATATTTTCAAATAGACAAAAATGCCGAATTTCGTATCTCTCTTAAAAAAAAAAGAAAATAATGTAGTTTATTTATCAACTTTGGAATAACTTTTCTAGCTTTATAAAATATTTCGATGCAAAATTTACGGAAAATTCCGAACATTTGGTTTATAATTTCTGTGAAGGATTTTTGTTGTAATGGAAAGCCTACCTCTCTATTTGGATTGATCAGGCATCTCGACATTGTTTCTAGATATATTTCTAAGCAAACTTTAAAAGCAATATAAGTACATAATCCGCACTTTTAAGTTTAAATATGGCGATATCCTCATTCGTATCTGAAGAAATGAATTCACCTCAAGAAAAATAGAGCTTTTAATTTTTAAGAATTAAATAATCATCATTTGGGAATAAGCAAATGTATAATTTTTATTTATATATTTATTCTTTGCCTCTTAACAAATTAAAATAGAATGTGCTTCTCAATAAAATCATATAAACATTAAAAAATGTTCTGAGTATTTCATTCGTCAAAATGCCGTATAATAAATTAGGGTCTGATATTTCATCTAAATTCAATGTACATACCATTTTCAAATTTCTTAAATTTTCTTCATCTGTAACAAAATTTCAGAACATCTGAGCTCCAAGCTTGCAGCCAAATTTATAACATCATCTTTAAATTTTTTTTATTAACTCTGAGTGAATTTATACTCATTTTAACTCGCTAAAACTCATAAAATTTTGAAGATAATGATCTTATAATGTGTTCACATTTTAAAAGTATCAAGTAACAATTTAGGTATACATTTTTCTTATTTTTAGGTATATAAGTATATAAATAAATTATTCTTCTCCATCACCTTCAAATTTGTATTTTCCAATTAAAGTATTTTTATATATATCATTGTTTTTAATTTTTGTGCTTCATTTAAAAGTGTTTTCTTCATTTGATTTTAATTCTTAATCGTTTTCGCACTTGAACTAAAATTTTTTTAGAGGATTTCAAACCATTTTCAGCATATAATAATCTACTTTTTATAATTTTTCAGTACTGTTATTTATCAAAATATCTGGAAATTTGAAAATACAGATCTTAAGATTTATTACATATATATATATATATATATATATATATATATATATATATATATATATATATATAGGGTGATTATAAAAAACTTTGCCAACATCTGCACTTCTAGCGTCCATTCTATTTAACCGATCAAGATGATATTTCAAATATAGTTCTTTTGAGATATGCGCTCGAGATTCTGTGAATGGCAACACAGTGGCCCTCGCGGTTACAGTTATAGTGACAGAAACTCGATATTTTCGAATGGCAACGTCTACTTTTTACCATCGCAAAATGTTCAGCACATGCGAAAACCCTAAATAGCGTTGAAACGGTACCGATATGTCTAAAAACGGACGTGTTCTGCAAACACAAAAAAGAGTTCTGAAAACCGGCCAATAAAACACGATCTGGGCGCACGCAATAAATTTGCATGTGACAGAGTCAAGAAACCAATCACAGAACGCCGGTCGCCAGATATTCAGCGTAGGAAACCTATAAAATACCAAGCGGGAATGCGAAGTCGTCATTCGGGAACTCGCACATGCCGACGATATGAGTCTTCCTAGGAAAGTTCGCGGTGAATTGATCAAACTCTATTACCAAAATGGGATGAACGCTGCGGAAGCCTTGCGTGTGTATCGCCGCAATCATCGACAACGACGCGGCCCATGTACTCTGCAAGCTCTGCGTGATTTAGTGCGGAAATTCGAAGATACAGGCTGCACCTGTGACAAACAGCGCTTCGGACGGCCAACTGTTTCTGAGGACGTTGTCATGGAAGTGCACCATACAGTGACTGCAGGACACACAGAAACCGCAAGAGGCATAGAGCGCGTGTTGGATATTTCGAACTCAACGGTCCGCAAGCACTTGCGCTCGGTACTTCACATGTTTCCCTATCGGTTCCAGCGTGTCCAGATGTTGGAGCCGGGTGACCCACAACAACGTCTGGACTTCGCAAATGCATTTTTGTTACGATATGATGCGGATAACGACTGGCCACTTCGCATACTATGGACGGACGAGGCGCATTTCACCTTAAATGGCAGCATTAACACAAAAAATTGTGTGCACTGGGGAGAGACGAATCCTCATGCTGTGGCGCCAGTACCATTATTTGACGCCAAAGTGACTGCGTGGTGCGGTATTACAGCTACATTTGTTCTGGGCCCGTTCTTCTTTAAGGAAACGACCCCGACTGGCCTTGCAACATGTTCTGTAACGGGCCCTCGGTATGCAGCCATGCTGAAAAATTATGTTTTACCGGAGTTGCGTCGGCTGAATGCACTCAATGACATTGTTTGGATGCAAGATGGCGCACCTCCACATATAGCGAGGTCAGTTAAAAGGCTCCTGGATCAGCATTTTGGTGATCGCATCATCTCACGCTATTATCCTTTTCCGTGGCCTGCGCGATCCCCAGATCTGACGCCTATGGATTTCTGGTTTTGGGGCTATCTCAAATCCAGAGTTTATCTGTGCAATCCTCAAACATTGTCGGACTTAAAGGATTCTATACGGCGTGAGATTGGAAACATCCCTCGTGCCATGTTGCGTGCAGCGACATTGTCCACCGTCTCCCGCATGCAATGCGTAATTGCCTGTGATGGCACTCATGTGGAAAATGTTTGAAATTAATAAAGATTTTTTTTCTCTATGTGTTCTCATCATTGAGCAGTGTCTTGTCTCTGTCGTATGCATTATTCCTCCGTGCGCCTTGAAGAACTGTTTGTATGTGTATAACACGTCAGTTTTCGGACATATCGGTACCGTTTCAACGCTATTTAGGGTTTTCGCATGTGCTGAACATTTTGCGATGGTAAAAAGTAGACGTTGCCATTCGAAAATATCGAGTTTCTGTCACTATAACTGTAACCGCGAGGGCCACTGTGTTGCCATTCACAGAATCTCGAGCGCATATCTCAAAAGAACTATATTTGAAGTATCATCTTGATCGGTTAAATAGAATGGACGCTAGAAGTGCAGATGTTGGCAAAGTTTTTTTATAATCACCCTGTATATATATATATATATATATATATATATATATATATATATATATAGGTGGGTGAACCACTTAATAGCTGACGTCACTATTTCAAGTGCCCACTTGAGATGGAGCTCGAGAGGCGCAACAGCTTCCCCAGTGAGCGGGACAGAAGAGAAATTATTTAAAAAGACGTGAAGACGTTCCTTTTTGATAGCAGCAAGACGACTGCTCCTGTCCCCCATAACTTTAAACTTGAACTTTAAATTTCATTCTATTAAGATGATTAATTGTAAATATCTCAAACTTGTATATATTTATATTTGTAAATACATGTTAATTAAATATTAGGCTTTGTATAAGAATTGTTAATTAGTTAATCGCGCCTTGGCCACTCCCCATCCCACAAAACTCAGAAGCGGGATTGAGTGAGATTGAAATGATTAGCTGGATTACAAAAATTTTGTAGTGATTGGAATAATTATCGCATCAGATAGTTAGAAGGATTTTCATTAGAAGAAGACGTTACGTTAAGCATCGGTTTGGAACGAGAGAAAGACGTGGATCCTCATCGAACATCTTTGAGAGGTACGTGAACATTTTTCAAAGTACATGATGATATTAAACGATATAAAGGAAATAAGCGTTGCATTGAAAAATTTTAAAGCAGATAAAATCACAATTTTGCATAGATTGATTTTTGATCATGATGGAGATAGATTAAATCGTAAAAGAATTAGAAATTTTGATGGTTTTGATTTTGATATCGAAAGTAATGAGTATCGAGACAAATTAAAAAATATAAACAATGAGTTTTCGCTTGGCGAACTTATTACTGCATCGAACATTTTGAATATTTCTTTTCAAGGATCCAAAGCAGAGCTCGCAGAAAGAATTTTGTCTCTGTGATGTGACCTTGAACTCTTAGCTCAAAACACTAAAGAGGATTCGGAAACTGCTGACTCGGAAAGTGAAGTGGAAGAAGAAATAAGTAGAAATGATTTTTCAATGCAATGCAATATAAGTAAAAAGAAAAGTGCATCTGACTATTTTAAGAAGAATGAAAATGTTTGTGAAAATGATTTTTATGCACATACTGTTATTCCAAGTGTTAATATTAATTATGAAGATATCGAAAGCACTATTACTAAATTTAATGCAGAATCACATGAAAATGTAATTAATTGGATTGATCATTTTGAGGATATGTCGAAATTATTTAATTTATCAGACTTACAAAAATTTGTTATGGCTAAAAGATCGTTAGGAGGAAATGCTCTATTATTCGTTCGAACAGAACCACAACTAAATTCTTGGGAAAAATTGAGACGAGCCTTGATCGATGAGTTTTCGTTTGAAATAAACTCAGCTAACTTACATGATTTTTTGCGTAAAAGGAAAATGCATGATTATGAATCTGTTCAGGAGTATTTTTTAAAAATGAAGGAGTTGTGCAATTGCGGTAAAATTGAAGAATCTGCCTTAATGCATTATGTTATTAATGGAATAAATGATAAACAAGAATACAAAATTGTTTTGTATGGATGTAAGAATTTAAGTGAATTTAAAGAAAAACTCAAAGTTTATGAAATAATAAAAAGTGATTCTGTTAAAAGTAAAAATGCTTTTGATAAAACGAAAACAAAATATAATTCTCATTTTAAATATGATAATTTCGATAAAACGAAAACAAAATATAATTCTCATGATAAATATAATAATTTTGATAAAACGAAATCAAAATATGAATATAGTAATAGAGTTAATTCTAAGAATGAAAATGTAAATAAAATAAGATACAATGATGGTTTTGGAAAAATGAAATACAGTGATTTTGATGATTGTAAAGATAAAATTTGTTTTAATTGTGGTGAAAAAAATCATATTTCTAAATTTTGTGAACATAAAGAGAAGGGTATTAAATGTTTTCGATGTAATAATTTTGGACATAAAGCTTCATTGTGTCCAGTAACTAATTCTAAACCTGAAGTAGCAACAATGAATGTTAATGTTAAAACAATACTGAATGATGTAATTATTAATAATTTGAATGTTAATGCATTAATAGATACTGGAAGCCAAGTAACTTTGATTCGTAAATCTGTCTTTGATAAATTAAATGTTGTAGAGTTATTTTCATTAAATTCTTCTCTAAGTGGTTTTGGTAAATGTGTTGTAAAGCCGTTGGGCTATTTTAAGGGAAATATTAAAATAGATGATTTTAAGTGTGAAGAAGATATTTATGTGGTTGAAAATAATGTTATGTCATATGATGCCATCATAGGAATGAATGTACTAATGCAGGGTGAAACCTTAATTAATGAAAACGGAATTAAGATTAAAAATAAATATCAATGTGTAAAAGACATTAATACTTTATCAATTCTACCTGTTGATTTAACTTTTAATGAAGTTGAACTGAACATTGAACCTAGTATTCCAAAAAATTTAAATATAAGTTGCAACAATTAGTTTCGAGTTATGTACCACATAAAACAAAATCAACTAATGTTCAATTAGATATTTTGTTAAAAAGTAATGAGCCTATATCTAATCAACCCCGTAGATTACCATTTTCAGAGAAAAAGATAGTTGAAACCCAAATAGATGAATGGTTAGAACAAGGTATAATAGAGCCCAGTTCTTCAGAATATTGTAGCCCAGTAGTAATCGTAAAGAAAAAAGACGGAACACCTCGTTTGTGCATAGATTATCGGAGATTAAATAAAGTAATTGTAAAAGATAGATTTCCCCTCCCATTGATTGAAGATATATTAGATAGATTGCAGGAATCGTGTGTGTTTAGTACAATTGATCTCAAGAATGGATTTTTCCATGTAGATGTAAAGAAGGATAGTAGAAAATACACTTCATTTGTAACTCATGAAGGACAGTACCAATTTCTTAAGGTTCCTTTTGGACTGTGTAATTCCCCAGCCGTGTTTCAAAGATTTATTAATACTATTTTCCGACCACTGATTAATGATGGTATTGTTTTACCTTATATGGACGATATAATTATTTTGTCTTCCTCAACTGAAGAAGGAGTCGAACGGCTTGAAAAAGTCTTAAATCTTGCGAGCGAATATGGATTAGAAATAAATTTTAGAAAATCCCATTTTTTGAAGAAGCGCATTGAATTTTTAGGCCATATCATCGAAGAAGGGAAAATATTTCCATCTACTTTGAAAACTAAAGCTGTGCTTCATTTCCCTGAGCCACTTAATTTGAAACAGGTCCATAGTTTTTTAGGATTGACTGGATATTTCAGGAAATTTATCCCAAAATATTCCATTATTGCTAGGCCATTGAGTGATCTTTTGAAGAAAGATAGGAAATTTAAATTTGGTGAAGAGGAAAGAAACTCTTTTAATCAATTAAAGTTAATTTTAGCTCAAAAACCTGTGTTAGGTATATACAACCCAAATTACGAAACTGAACTGCATTGTGACGCCAGCATAGAAGGATATGGAGCTATTTTATTACAGAAATCCCCAAATGATAAAAATTTTCATCCCATCTATTTTATGAGTAAAAAGACAACAGATGCCGAAAAGAAGTATTCCAGTTACGAGCTTGAAGCTCTTGCAATTATTGAAGCGTTAAAAAGATTCCGCGTTTACTTATTAGGAATTCCATTTAAAATTGTCACTGACTGTTCCGCATTCGAAAAGACTATGCAAAAAAGAGATTTGTCAACTCGTGTTGCTCGTTGGGCTTTATTGCTCCAAGAATTTAATTATAGTATTGAGCATCGCTCCGGTACAAGAATGACTCATGTTGACGCACTAAGCAGATCCCCTGTAAACATATTTTGCATCTCAAGCGATAATATCATACCGAAATTAAAATCAGCCCAAGATAATGATGATGAAATAAAAACGATAAAAGAATTATTAAAAATCTCTAGTTATGAAGATTATTTTGAGAGAAACGGAGTTCTTTATAAATTTGTTGATGGTAAGGAGTTAGTGGTTGTGCCAAGAAGTATGCAGATGGAAATTATTAGAAGTGCGCATGAAAAGGGACATACCGGAATCAAATATACAGAGAAAAGCATAGAGGACCATTATTTCATTCCCAAACTTAAACAGAAAGTAGAAAATATCATATCTAATTGCGTTCACTGTATTCTTGTAAATCACAAAAGAGGAAAGAAAGAAGGCTTATTACACCCATTGCATAAAAATGACGTACCACTATACACATACCATATTGATCATTTAGGACCTTTAGAAAGCACACATAAAAATTATAAGTATATTTTAACAATTATAGACGCTTTTACTAAGTTCGTTTGGATTTTTCCTACGAAGACCACAACATCTGCTGAAGTCATTTCGAAATTAGAAACTCTAAAATCAGTCTTTGGAAATCCCTACCAAATTATTTCTGATAGAGGTACAGCTTTTATCTCTGGTGAATTCAGAGATTATTGCTCTAAAGAGAATATTAAACACCATTTAATAACCACTGGTTTGCCAAGAGCTAACGGACAAGTTGAGAGGATCAACCAAACAATCACATCAGTTCTTTCAAAGCTATCTTTAGAGAATCCAGCTCAGTGGTATAAACTTACGAACGAACTGCAGCAGACGATTAATTCAACATATCAACGAAGCATAGATACCACACCTTTTGAGTTACTTTTTGGTACGAAGATGAACGTTGGAGGTATTGGTAAGCTCCAAGAAATGATTGAAAAGGAATTTCAAGCTAATTTTGAAGCTCAAAGAGATGAACTCAGAAAACATGCTAAACAACAAATTTTCAAGATCCAAGAAGAAAACAGGAAAACGTATAATTTAAGAAGAAAAGAGCATCAATCTTATGGAGTTAACGATTTGGTCGCTATTAAGAGAACTCAGTTTGGACCCCACTTAAAACTGAAACCAAAATATTTAGGACCATACAGAGTTACTAAAGTTAAAGGAGGCAACACCTATGATGTAATCAAAGAAGGAAGTCATGAAGGACCTAACGGTACCACGACTTGTGCTGAATTTCTAAAACCCTGGTACAGTATGCCAAAAGACGAGGATGTTATGCAAGTTGGAGTTAAATTAAAGTTGAATTGTGCTGAAGGATAGTCGGAAGTCCAACTGACTATAATGAAGCTAAAAGATATACTGACTCATTTCTTTATTTCAGATCTAAGAAGATGAATATAAAATTTGTTTCTTTTCAGAGAATTATTCTGTTCTGCTTGTTTCTTTCCCTGTTTTGCTGTTTTTCTTTTTTTATGTATTTGCAGTGTCGTCTGGAGGGCCAGCCGATTTCAGGACGGCCGAACTGTGGTGGGTGAACCACTTAATAGCTGACGTCACTATTTCAAGTGCCCACTTGAGATGGAGCTCGAGAGGCGCAACAGCTTCCCCAGTGAGCGGGGCAGAAGAGAAATTATTTAAAAAGACGTGAAGACGTTCCTTTTTGATAGCAGCAAGACGACTGCTCCTGTCCCCCATAACTTTAAACTTGAACTTTAAATTTCAATCTATTAAGATGATTAATTGTAAATATCTCAAACTTGTATATATTTATATTTGTAAATACATGTTAATTAAATATTAGGCTTTGTATAAGAATTGTTAATTAGTTAATCGCGCCTTGGCCACTCCCCATCCCACATATATATATATATATATATATATATATATATATATATATATATATATATATATATATATATATTATCTCCCGATAAAAATAGAACTGAAAATATATTTTAAACATCAACAAAGGAAAATGTTTTATACCACATTATTTTGCATTTTTATTATTTGGTGGTATTAACTTTACTTTTCCATAAAAATATTATAAGTTTATTAAGAAAAGTAGCTAAAAAAAGATAATAATTTTTTAAACTTCCACTTGTATATGCTGTAAATAAAATGTACAAGGAAATAAATAAAAACTGGTGTCGATGTCGTTTATGAGTGCTTCAGAACGAGACTTTCGGACAGCACTTGATGGATTTCTTCCCCCGTGGAGCAGCACACCCCATGTTGCCAGTCTAGCTGGCACAAGACAACAACATTTCTTACTCCTTTCGAGGAACCATTTTCTACCGACCAAGTTTCCTTCTGGCAGTGGTGAGAGATTTCGGCATTTTGTGTCCGAAAGACAAAATTTGAATGCAGCCAGGGCGGAAGTGTTGTGCACCGGACAACCACATGTAGGTCCAAGATCTCCCCAGCCCCTACAAGGTCTTACAATTTGTATCATAGCTTTCCCCCAACATCTGGAATTCCATATGCAAGCAATAACGGTGACGTTTTAATGTATAAAATACTATGTTAAATTTTATTTGCTGTTGATATTTCACACTTCATTGCTGAAGAAGGATGCTTTATAGATATTTGATTTACCATGGATATTTAAAAAATCAAACTAGACTGGTATAGGTAGATTAAAAGTAAACCAAATTTTTAGGTCTATTCTTGTAATTGAGTAGATTAATAAAGGCAATATAAATGCTAATGATAATCTGAAAAATTAATAAAAACCCTTGTTTTGTGAAAGAATATCTAAAGTGACAGATTTTGTAAAACTTTTGAAAAGTAAATTTATCAAAAATTACTAGATTGTTGGTAGATATCATATTTTATTAATAAAAAATAGGATAAATCTTGAGCAAAATTATAATAGAATATGGAAATTTAAAAAAATACTTGACTTCCAAAAGTCGCATTTAAAGGTTTTTTTTTTTTATTTAATAAATTTTTCCGATTGTCCTATCGATACCATACGCAAAATCCGCCAAACCATTGGATATCAGTAACATAAAATTATATAATATATAATATATATGATGTCTCATATAAGCCCATCATTTTTCGTGAAAATTATTCCAGGACCGCTCTGGAAAGATGAAGATTCGTCACAGGGAAATCATCAGAGCCTCTAGTATATAGTAAAGGGGAAAGAAATGTCCCTCCTCGCGCCGATTTAGAAGCATATTTTTACAGGAAGATACCGGGTACTAGGAACACCCGCAGCGTTTGCTGGGGATGAGGGAAGGGAACACACAAATTATCTCCTAAAACTGCGAAAAACCCAACTTCATATTTTAGTGTGTGAGGAGGAGCTTGTTGACTAAAGCATGCAATTGATTGGATTGATTATTCAAAGAAACAAGTATTTATCCGCCATGTGGGCGTTGCTAATTTTTGCGAAAAATTGTAAGTTTTATGCAGACAAATAAAAAAATTCTATTGTAGATAAAGTAAGAAAAAAAATTTGTTGGCATTGATAAATATATGTACATATTAAGTCTGTTTTTAAAATTTCTAAATTTTTTACCTTTTTTTAAGTTATTAATGTTTTAAGCATATTATCAAATTAATGAGACAGTTTAAAAAATAAATAAAATAATTTTAAAAATAAATTTCAAAACAAAATTATTCTTTTTGTGCATTAGGAAAACTTATAAAATGTGAAGGTCTAGCTATAATAGAACTTGCGAAATATGTTTTTAAATTTCTCCATAAACTTAACATTAGAGCTCGTTTTCAATATGGCGTGGAAGGAGTCCCCTTAAAGAAGGTGGGAGATTTTGTCTTAAAATAAGGAATTGTAACATTATTTGTCGCTTGAATTCAAAACAATCATAGATTCTTTGAAAGTTACAGAGTGATTTAAGCAGTAATTTAGGGAAAGAAAGATAAGAATTAAAACTAAGCTTATCACTTACAGAAAATGCCTTTAAAGTATTACTAAGTTCAGGAAATCATTGGAAAGGAAATATAATTTACTGAATCAAGAAATGCTGTATCGAATATTTACTTTTACAGACGTATTTTATCAAACATTTGCTGTGCTGTGAACAGTAGAAACAACTGACAATATTTCAATTTATCCATTTTTAAGTACGTTTCGGGAAATCATATCCGTGCGCAAAAGTGCGTAACATATGTGACAAAATGCGTGCATATATAAACTGACTGTGAATTTTTAGTTTATAAAAAAGTTTTATTCTCTTTCTATTGAAATGATGCACTTCAGGGGGACATTCAGAACATGAAAGACATTAACCACTGAAAAAAATTATTTTTTTAAAAATGTTTTTCATTTAGTGAGAAAAATGAAATTTTATGCATAAATGAACATAAATAGTTCGATGTTTCTAAAGTTATTAAAAAAGTTATTCAAGCGGTAAATTAATATTTATCTTGAAAAATATTATTTTCAAAAAAAATCATAAATTATGTTTTTAGAGAATTCTATTTATGTAAAAAGTAACATAGATGACAAAATGCTCCTCATGTAGAGGAATGAAAACGTTAGATTCAGTTCAACATTGAAGTGAAAGACTGTATTCAGTGTAAATATTTATTTATGTTTTCAATTAAAAAATGTTTTGCATATATGGTAACGTTTCAGCATTTTACTGATGGAGTTTTTTTTTTTATCGACTTTTTTCTAAAAATACTGGCAAATTCCGCTTATGTTTACGCTTACGAAAAAAAAAAGTTAAACAGCAATACCAAAAAATTATAATTTCTCAAACAAATTAAAAATTAAATTGCTAAAATACATAAATATATATAAATCAAATTGATTTCACTCATTTCCATTTCAATATTTCATTACAAAATATTTTACCGTTTGATCTTTAATATCACATATTCGCTTTAATAATTTCCCTAACTTTTCAAGTTAAAAAATAAATAAATCATTGTCTGAATTTTTTTTTGGCACACTTAATATTATTATATAACCTTTTGACTGTTCGAAGAAAAGCGACGCATTTCTCTGGCAAGCAAATTTTTTTGTACCCTGTAATGCTAAAAATATTTTTAATGAAAGACGAAGTGTGTTTTTCTTCCTTTAACTGGAATTTTTTCCCATTGTTTTCTATTAAAGATTTAAAATAAATTAAATATTTTGTTCCTGAAACATGTAGTCATGTTTGCTTGAGGAAAATATAAAATGTGGGTTAATTCACAAGTCGCGGTAAGGCCTTCCTCTTAAAAACATTTCCCCAGGGGCGGTGAACAAAAGGGGAGGGGAGGACCCCGTTTTCATAGTTGCGAGTTATTTGAATCCATTCAAGAACGTCTATTGATACTGTTGAAGCATTTAAAAATAATTCAAAATAATTTATTTCGCATTGAGAATAAAAAGTACCTAGATTTACCTATTTCTCTACTTGGATGTCTTTATTTTTTTCATGAGCTCCTTGAGAATTATTTTCATAAAAGCAATGCTGTTGGAAAATTTAGAGTAGGGAGAAAGAATATGATTGGAAAACACGATTACGAAGGAAAAAAAGATGGAGATTTCTGGAAGCCATAAAGAGTTTCTGCCAAATATAAAAAATTTTCCCCTTTTAAAAAATCATAAATAAATAAATAAAAATTCATGTATATTTCAATGAATATTTTCAGCTTTCTTTGAAATTTGAATATATTTGATAAACATGCTTTTAATACACATATTAGGAATTATAAAAACAGATTTCGTAACAAAAATTACGGTAAAATCATTCCCCCCTTTTTTATTTTTTTATTTGCATCTCTTTTCAACTCTAGTCAGAAAATGATAGAAATAGCGCTAACGGTAGGAAAAGACTCAGCGCGTATTGTGCGCGCTCAACCCGTTTTTCTGATAGGGTAAAATATTAAAACGCCAAACTGCATAACCTCATTTTACTCTGAAATATCAGAAGTTACCGGTCATTATTTAAATATGTAAACAATTCTTTAAAAGACAGCTTCTTGAATTAACTTTTAACGAATTCCTTAATTCATGACTGGAGTAGCTACAATTCTGAAACAGAAAATGTGGCAAGTGGTTGTCTAAATCTTTTATTAAAAAACTTTTTAAAGACGTAATTATATATTTCCTATTTATTTGTTGTTAAAATAAAAGAAATTTTTTCATTATATCCCAGAGCTTATGATCCTAAAGAAATAACATGTTGCTTACGGAAAATGAAAAATAATATAACGTAAATGTGATTATTTTAATGCTGAAAATTTTATTTTAAATCCAATATATTCTAAATCAATTTTTTTGAGGAAAACTTGATTGAATAGTAATAAGCAAATCTAAACATATTAAATGCAAAACAAAGCCAAGGCTAGTTGATGCAAAAGATGACTGAGTAATAATTTTGTCGGTAAAAAGAAGCATTTCGGTCACAAATCGTCAAGGTCAAAATAAAGCCAAATATAGCAAAATTTAATTTTGTTTCTTTGAAGAAAGGTAATACAACATTAAACCTACGCAAACGACCATCGATATAATTGGTACGCAGCTTCCGATAGAAATAAACGTTGGATTTTAAATGATATCTGTGAAAAAGTGATAATTATTTAGTTTATTAAATAAAAATATAAAATTTTGTATTTTTTGTAATTTATTAAAATCTAAACCTTTTTTAAGCAATACACAATGCACATGGAATATTTATGACAGTAATTTACGATTTATTTCTTTTCCATTACGGCGATCATCGAACTGGAATATAATGTGGAATTAGTATATATAAAATGTTATATGCACACATCATTTTTTTTATAAAACTTACCAAAACTAGTTAAATATTGTAACAATTTACTAGATTTTTCTCTATAGAATATTTATTCTAAAGGTTATAAACTTGAGTATATATTTTCTAAGCTAGAGTTAAACGGTGAAAAAATGGAACAGAGATGCATAGTTTAAAGAAAGAATTTTGACACAACATAGTGACGCCAAAATTATGCTAAATATTAACCCAATACACATACAAAGTAAAACTATAGTTTGGACTTCTTAAAAGAAAATCACATATTTTTCTAATAATTCATGAATGTTTATAAAAAAATACTGTTAATAGGAACTTTATATTTTTTAGATCTTTTTTTTTATTTAACAAGGAATCGAGTAATTTTTGGCGAATTAGTCACTCAGTTTTCTTTATTTTCATTTTTCTTCCTTTCATATTTAATTTTTATCGTAATATTTTTTCTTGTTAAACATACTGCGTATGTGGTACATTTTTGATAGTTTTTAAATATTTTTTTATCACTTTCAATAAATTAAAATTGGATGTACAAATTTCTTTAAATTATAAAAATGAAATTTGTTGTCTTATTTAATATAATTTTATGCGAATAAACTTATTATTTTTGTTAAAATGATACAATGAAATATACGTAAAAAATATACATCGGATAAAATTTTCATACTGTTAATTTGAACCATAATGACATTTTAATAATTTGAAATTAGTATATTATTTAACTTAAACAATTTTTAAATTTTGAAATAAAGAGTGAATAAAAAAATTCTGCCTTTCATTCAATTTAGAATAACTATGTGTGCTCCAATACAGTTAAGTCTTAACATATATGACTCAAAACAGAGGTGGCATTCGTCAACCAAATATTGAGAAATTTGGTGGTTATCTGCTAGAGTGCTAAAAATGTTAGTTACGTGCTTCAATATGCTTGAATTTCAGGCAAAAATTATAGATTTGAGCCAATTAATTAGTTCTTTTGTTGTTATTTGATCATCTTGTAAAGAAACATCTAATATGAATATTAAGTAATCTTTACTTTTATTAGCATTTATTATCATTTAAGAGATTGGTAGATATCCGTCAATTTACCTATTTCTAGCATATTTTAACGTCGTTTATTCTTATAGCTTATGATATCATACACAAATATTTCAGTTTCTTAATTTTTATTTTCATGAAAATGCTGAGATATATGCTTATCTGTTGTTTCAATTAGTGTTTAACCATTACAGAATTGGCACCAAGTAGCACCCCTCACCCTGCTAAAGATGAAGCATTTCACATCAAGTTAACTTTATGCAGCATATAGAAGATGATGTTCTATTTGATACACATTGCTTGCAAAAAATGCTGCATTTATTTAATGCCAAAGGTTTAGAATGCTTTGCTTTCATGAACGAAAGTTCATAAATTAATCATATCATGATTTTGTCGTAAAAGAGTTTTGTAGAGAGAAAGATAATTTCACAAACACTTCATTATGAATGTTATTATTATTATTTTAAATATATAGCTGCTAGTAAAATTCTTAAAACTTTACACATTACTTTAATTCAGTTTTATTAAAAAATTTCGGAGAATATATATGAAACATGATTTTTTAAAACAGAAGTAAAATTGCTATTTCTCTCGCTATCAATAACGTAAATTGATAATTCTGATTTCAAATAATCAAATTCTAAAGAAGAAATTAACTTCTTTAGAATGATTTTAAGTAGGAATTATTTTTCTAGTTGTTTTGTGATTTCATGTAAAATTCTTCATTTAAATACCTACTACGTTTTCGGATATTTTAGAAGTAATTTTCTAAAATATTTTAATTTTTACTTCCAAAATGAATTTTTGTATCTTTTGTGTCCAGTATCAATTTTATTCATTGCCAAGCATTGATAATTATCTCTCTCTTTCTTTATATATATATATTTATATATATATATATATATATATATATATATATATATATATATTATATATATATATATATATATATATATATATATATATATATATATATATATATATATATATATATATATATATATATATACATAAGTGTGTATGTGTGTGCATTAGTAAAATCCTTATAGTGCGTATCATTTTCAACGACTGCATTGGAATAAACTGGAGCTTGTACCAGGATGTTGGTCTTTGACTTACATAAAATAAAAAATATTAATTCCCAAACATTGATTCTTGATTATTTCATTTAACATAAACCTTAAAACAGGCTAAATTGAACTCTCTATAAACTTTTGCTCATATTCCTTGATGTTATTCATTTAAAGATGTCACACACACAGTGGCGTAGCGAGCACAATTGGCGCCTGGGTACGATACCCCAATTTTGGCCCCCCATCTCAAAAAATAATAATATAATAGAATAAGCATGTTATAAGAGCAATAACGATTCGGAAATGCATTACTAGAAATCAAATTTATGGAAATTTAGAAATAGTCAAAGATTGTGTTAGAAAATCATTTTTCTGACATTCAATGATATTAACCATGTGTTTCGAGACAGAGTGCAAATTTATTAATTCCAAATGTAAAAAATCTTGCAAACTGTAATTCTAAGTGTTGTAGCAGTCATAAGCAAAAATTTAAAGCAAATATAAACAAATTCTATATTAGAGTATGACTTTAATTTGTTTTGACATGGAATGGTTTAATAAATTCTAATAATCTAAATTGTTCTCTTTTTCCAGATCTTTTAATTAACAAAATATAAAAGGTATCCATAAGAACTAGTTAATATTCAATTTAAAGTTGTGTATTGTTTAAATAAATATTAATTATTTATTGAAATAACACTCTAGAATTTAATTTACTTTTTGAAATTTTGATCATTTTGTATTTTTTAATACCTTTTACGTCACATATATATCACTTACGCTATTATCTAATATATCGGTATTAGAATATTTACTGAAATGAACGTACAAAAAATCACAATTATTTAAATTCTTAAACTGAGAGATTATTGCAAGTTTTATTCTCAGTCATCATGATTTTTTTCAAATTCTTCTGGACGAATTATTTAATATAGCTTAAAAATACTTATTCTTTGAAATTAAAATATCATTTTTCAACAAAGTTATTGGAATTTTTGACATTTCCCATCACGTATTGGGGAGTATACCTATATTGATAGGATTATCTATATACTTCAATAATTTATCACATTGACGTCTAGTGGTCAGAGTCCCTGATTACGGATAGGGAATTCCTGGGTTTGAATCCTAGTTCGGGCATGGATGTACTATCTCTATCTATCATGTCTTTGTCCTTTCTGTGTATTTACCGTAACATTATCTTATGATTTTACTCTGAGAACATTTCGCCCTGAAAATTTTCAACTTATTTTTAAAATGTTTAATCGACTCTTATGATTTTAATATATATTTTCTAATTAAAAGAAGAGTTAATTCTTATTAAAAAAAGAAATTATTTTTATTCTGAATCATTTTATAACATTCAAAAATATTTCTAATCTGTAGCTTTTTACAAAGCATAATAATTTTGCCTTATTTCATTATATTCCTTTAAAATGATTTCTATAAGCGAAACTGAAATTCATTATATAAACTGAAATATAAAGTTAGTTAAGGATAAATCAACAAGAAACATTTTATGTTTACATATAAAAAATATTTAATACACTTGATCTTTTAACTTTGCAAAATAGAATTTTTCATCATAATGTATTAATATAACGGTGACAAAATTACAAGTCAAATAAAAATTATTTTCGAAAATCTTTAAATTTTAAATATTTTAATTTCAAATAAATAATTTTAAATAAGCAATTTGATTTTTAATTTTCAAAACTATACATGTTTGTTAATAAATATTCGTAATGGCTAAAAAATCTGCTAAGTTAACAAAATGTAAAAAATAAATTGTAGACAGAAAAAAAATTTACTCAAAAGTCAACATTTCCAACGAAGTTTTTAACGAAATAACACTAAAGATGAAAATTTGTAAGGGCGAAATGATATTCTAAGTAGGTAAATAGTTAAAATAAAAGGAAATTATGAATTTTCCTAGCATTTGAAGGTAATTACTTTTCTATTTCCAGCGTTGTGTATCATATTTCGATTCCAGGAGCACAATTCTCTTTTTTAAACATTGCAGTGCTATTTTGAAAAAAAAATTCTCTTCTGTTGGAGGTCAGTTTGTTGCTGAACACAAATAATTTTGGACAAAGAGGACCGCTAAAGAGTAATATATTTCAACGTGAATTTTTTCACGAATGAAATGCGACAGTAGACTAAGAGGTTACAGCAAAGTTGAGGTATAAACAGACCTTTAATTTTTTCAGGGGGGATATACAAGAATTTCTCCCAAAAGTTTAAGTTTCATTAACATCTTTCAGTTACGTTTTATATTCCTTATTTTTCTGATACATTTAATGATTTTTAGTAAATGAAATGGATATAAAAATCATTATTTTTAAGTAATTGGATTCTTTTAACATTTTTAGTTTTTTCATCCTTGTCGGGTCCCTTCTTTGTTTGATGAGGACGGGGCTCAAGTGAAGTTAATTTAATCAGCAAGTGAAAATTTTGAATTCAAAATTATTTGAATTTTTTACGCAACATTAATTATTTATAATATGAGTAATATTTTTTAAAATGAAGTTTTCTGCAGGTTCACTATATCATCCAGATTTAGCTTCACTGAAGTCTTAAGCGATATTGCGAATGTAAAAAATAAAATATCATATTTAAATACCTATTATATTTTTCTCGGATTTTATTGAACACAATAATGCTCGTTTAAGGAACTTGTAATTTAGGATATCAGCAAAAGAATAAACTCTGAGATATAGTTTATTTATCGGACAAAATTCTGGGTACTCTAATTCCATTATCATATGCTTGTTGTCTATTCGAAATTTCAGTGATTAGAATATGGCGCATAACTTATATATTTATAATAATAATTTTAATTATAAAAGCAAATTATTAAAAATTGTGAAAAGAAATACTTTTCACTCATCCATTCATTTTTTTAAATGAAATTTTTGGTAGGTTTTATATCTTTCTCATTGATTATTAAAAAATGCAAATTTCAAATTTTAAGAACTTTTAAAGAAAAAGTTTCATTTGTGTTTTAATTATAGTTTGACATCTTTTTATTAATATAATTTCAATTTTTTAATATTTCCTTTTTAGAGAGTCATTTTTTAAATTTTATTTTAGTCAAAATGAGATTAAAACTTCCCATTTTTTATTTATAAGAGAAAATATTGTTTATTAAATAAAATGTGTTTTATAATAACAATAAAAAATGAATATCAAGTCAAATAATATTTTAGAACAGCAAAATTTCCATTATCAAAATTTTAGAACATTAAATTAAATAGAATTCTAAAGAACATTGTGAATCTTGCTGCATACGCTAAGTCAAATAAGTTATAGATTAGATCATGAGCTTTTTTTTTTTTAATCTCCATAAATTATTGATTCCTAAATCAAGATATATAACATCAACACATATTATTTGGTAAATAAATTGAAACTAAAAACATCTCAAATGCATTAAAATGAAACTAAGCAATATAATTTATATTTCAGAATTTTTATCAAAAAAATGTAACATATTTCCATCATTATATGTACAAGATTTATTATATAAAATAATGATAAAGCACCACAAATCTTGAGCAAAGTATAAAAAACTGTGAGAATAGATAATGGAAAAGGCGATTAAAAGAACACATTTTTTAATACGAAGTAAACTGTACTAACATATTTATATGGCAATATAAAAATAGGAACAGTTTCATTGATGGCGAGTTCTTCAACAGGAGACAATAATTATTAAATTTAAAATATATTTCTTCGAATAAAATTGATATTTCAATTAAAAAGATAAAATTTTTCTGAAAAATAATTTCGTAACTACTGTTTGGAGCTCCTTTCAAAGCGGCGGCCGGGTCAAGATAGATCTCCTTGCCCCTCCCCTTCACTACGCCACTGCTTACAGATGCACATTCCATTGTGAACATTCCCTCACCTCACGAATGCCGAGCTGGCAGCCGAATGGTTAGCGCTCTTGCCTTCGGTTCAACAGTTCGTGGGTTCGAATCCCACCTTGGGCATGGATGTTTGTAGTGGCTCGGAATCCACTTTAAGCCGTAAGTCCCGGTCTAATTAGCCCTCGTGTGCAAAAAGTGACCGTTGAGCGACAAACAAGCCAAGCCAAGTCACCTCACGAATGAATGCTTGGGGTTCTTTAACTCTTTTTATAAAAGGATTTCACTTGCACGACTGATAGGAGTGGAGAAAAAACATTCAGAACATCTGATCAATGTACTTCTTTCTATCTTCACAAGGGTCAAATTTTTTTCTAAAAATTAACAATGTTTATTATTATTTTTTTTTTCGCTTTTTGGAAAGGTTTTCCAATGTGCCACACGTAAGAAAGAATTTTCGCATTTAGTAATTTTGTGACTAAAGATAATTTTAAACTCAATTTGCTTTTAGGTGATGTAGATGAAAAATGCTGAAAAATTTATGTTGGAAAACAGTGTTTTGAACAAAACTAAGTGAGCAATACGCAAGATGAAAAGATATGCATGCATTTATCCTTATTCTCTTCTTGTCTCAGAGTGAACTGCACGGAATATGTCAGGATGTCTACCTCCTCCTAAGTTGAGGCATACGCAGTGTTCGTCAGTGCTTCCGATGTGTTTACGCATTTTTATTCACAGCGTGTGTAATGCATTTGCATTCGTTTCAACCGTAGTGAACTGTTTTTAACTTACTGTAAAGTTGATTACGAAACAATCCAATTTATTAAAATGACGCAGCTGCTCTCCGGAACTTTACTTCACGAATGAATGAGGATGATTTTAAGTTTTTCATCCACAGAAATAAATCCCTTTGCCTCCTGATCCCCCGGTCAGATACGCGCAAGCCCTCCAAAGCATCCACATATTATTCCGATTTCTGAGAAAGTCGGCCTTCTTCTAACCCTCTAATAGGAAAAATAATTCCTAAACTTATTACTTGAAAATAACAATTTAAAGAATAATGATGGCTTAACAATGTCGATTACAGAAATTTGTAATAGCACAATAACGCTAGCCTTTGTAAAGATGACTCAACAGAATGTTTTCTTCTTCTAATCTTTTACATGCACTAATTAGTATTAAAAAGGTTAAATAAACTTTGAGATGTAAATTTCACGGCATTCATGATAATATAGATACATTGCAATGAAAAAAATGCGAATTCAATTGAGAGTAGAAAATGTGTCGGCTTTTAAAGATTTAGCGAAATCTCTTGCATGCCACGAAACAAATTCAACGTCTTCCAAAAATACCATGTCCACTAGAAAAGATGTAAAACAAAATAAGTAATTTCTGAAATTCGCATACTCGCACTTGAAGACGGGCATTTCAAGAGCTACTTATTTCCTGTTAATATAGCAGCTATTGGATTTTGTGCTAAAGGCTTTGTCTCGAGGAAGAGTGCATTCTGTTGTTGTTGTTTTCCTATGACACTTGGACAAGGCAAGCTCGTTATGCCTTTTGGCAGTGCGAATGAAGTCAAAGAGAGCGTTTGGATCAGAACACCAGAAAGCTGAAAGTACGACTTTGCTCTTTTTAAGGTGCCTCGTAATTTTGAACCACGGTCAGGTGACGAGGCCACACCAGAGTGCATTCTTCAACTTGTATAGACGAGTGCTGCGTTCACTGAATCCAAGCATCGAAGAAAACGGAGGCATCCTTGAGATGAGTAGCAATGAGCATGCTTGCTTTCTTATTTTCTGTCCTTCCCTTCCTTATGTCTACATCCACGGCTGCTTTTCTCTCATTTTGGGAAATCCTTTAATCTGTCTGTCCTTTTATGGAATGAAACTTTCCAACACTTGGGGATTTTTTAAAGCTCTATACCACTTCTGAACTTCTAACACACAGAGCATTCTTATCCATCTTGAGGTCTCTTACCAAATCTCGAACTAAAGTTCGTAAACTTTTAAATGAACGCATATATATATATATATATATATATATATAATATATATATATATATATATATATATATATATATATATATATATATATATATATATATATATATAATATATATACTAGTGCTATCCAATTAAGATAAATTGCTATTTAATTAATTTTTATTTAATTTAAAATTTGATTTCACTTTACCGAAAATTAAGAAGAATAATATATATAACTTAAATCACATTAATTCCTGATGTATTTATTACATGATTTTTTTTTCATAACAAATTTTTTGGAGTTGTTTCTTTTTTTCTTGAAACTGATAAAAACGGTCCCAAAAATTTGTTTGCTTAATGAAGGCAATCATGCTTAATGCTTAATCAGCAATGCTTAATTTTCACTACCGTTATCCAGAAACTAATGCAAAACAGAGCTTGATCTTTATTACAAATTTTAAGGATGATTGGAAGTACACTTCTTCTCTTCTGACTGATTAGAAAGAGTATTACTTATAGCAGGAATATTATTAAAAGTCAAATCGTGCTGAAATTTATCCCCACAAAACCCCCAGTTTATTATTTTTTTTACGACAAGATTGCACTAAATGCTTTCCTATAAAACATATAAAACACACAAGTCCTTTTTTTTAAAGAATATTCGTCTTCTTATTAAAGAACATTTTCTGAGCTAAAAAACACTTACGGGGGTTTTCTTCTCTAACGGGGGAGGCGTATTCACCAACCATAGTTAAGTCACAGTTGAGGGTAAAGGGATAGTCAAATCCTAAAACGTTATTCACCATCGCCAAAAGAGCAGCGAGTAACATGTCAATTTTTTACCCATGAGTAACAGCTCGATTTCCGAGTGTTAACTGAGAGTAAGCTCTGTAGTAAACAAAAACAATGGCGGACCTGAATGAACGGATTTATGAATTTGACGTTCAAGACTTAGAAAATTTTGAATTTATTGAAAGAAGATCAAGAAATGTTTTTAAAAATAGACAAAATGACTTAGAAGATTTATATAATATCGATTTTCGAAGTAGATATAGATAGAATATAAGCTCCGTGGAAACTTTAACTGAGTGCTTAGGGCCGAAACTGGAATCTCGTAATACGCGAAACCAGGCTTTAACACCGACAGAAAAAATATTAATCGCTTTGAGATTTTTTGCCACAGGAAATCAGCAGCTAAGCATCGGAGATTTAATCCGATGCAGCCAATCTTCTGTGAGTCGGGCAGTGATTGATGTCGCCAGAAGCTTGGCTGAATTACGCCCGCAGTACATTTATTTACCTGAGAATGAAGATCAACGAAGAGAAGTAAGTATAAATTAGCTGCACATGTAACAACCTAGAAGCGAAAATATGCATTGGGAAATGCTTATAATATGTAGAACAAAACAAATATTGGGTCTTTGTATAGGTTTGAAAATATAATTTTTCTGATGAGAAAGATGTGTACATAAAAGGGTTGATTAAAAGTTATAAAAGGAATGATTTCAAGTTTAAACTGTAAACAGTTTTACTATAATTTATATCACTCATTTATGGAACACAAAATAAATGTATTTTATATTTTACAATACAGATGTATTTTAAGACTTTAATTATTAAATTTAAACTTGTGTAAATAATTCTGACATATGAAATAATTATTATAGATTTTTAACAAATAAACATTTTATACAAACATGAAAGCTTAATTTTTTAGAACAATATTAGAATGGTGCTTCTAATATTACATTTTACATACATTATTTGTTAATACTAATGTTAATAATTTTGCCCAAATTTTTATATACATTTTTATAGTTTACATTTAAATTAATAAAATATCAAATCAAGTATTTCATAATAGATTCACAATAGAGTACATTGAAATAGATTTATAATTAAACACACGCACGCCACATAATTAAAAATATACATTTAATCAAAAGCTATTCTTTTCAACATCTATGTAATATTAAATATATTTAAGGATTTTTCTTACCTTGACTTGCCGATGTGATTTCTTGATATCTGAAGTCCGAATCAAAAGCACAATCCAAAGGTTCTGTGACCAAAACAATGTCTTGCACTCATTGATCAATTTCAGTTGAAACTAATCGGGCTTTTCCATCTCCTGTCTTGAAAATTTCAACTCGATCCGCAACTTTATGTTGCACAAGGACATTTTTTTAAAATTTTTGTACTTATCTCTTAGTTGGGAGAGTGTCCTTTTATACACCCCTGCTACCCCATTGAACTCCAGGAATATTTTCTCCCACGATTTTCTTTATTATCATTGCTTATGCAGTTAGTTTTCTTACAGTTAATTATATCGTTATACTTATTGACAATAGCCAAAAGTATATTAATTTCATGTGGGGTGAAATTTAATCTTTTCTCCATTTTGGCGAAGCGTTCAGGATCAGGAAAGTGCGGGTAGACAAATATAATCTCACGTGATCTGAAGCCAACCAATCAGAGATCGTCTTACATGTCGTGTACAGATTACTCTTGAGTTGGTTTACTCGGGGAATCCACTGTGTGGTGAACAGGAATCGGGGAGTCAAGCGAGGATGTAAATTTACTCCGTGGTAAGCAACTCGTAGATTACTCCGTGTTTGGTGAATACGGCCGTAAGCAAAATATGTACTCACTTTTAACTTGCACTTCTTCCACATCATGGCCCCGAAGACGGTGCATCAGTATACCAATCTGGTACAGGCCCTGAATCTGGCATTTTAGTTAGCGGCGCTCCGGGCGAAGGAGGGAAGTTTTTCCCCACTTCGCGCCTCTTCTCGCAGCAACTCCCCATGGACACTTGCTTTTGTGTTCACGGGATGACTCATCCACGGTAGATATAAAGGATACGATTTTGCGCTGCGATTTGTAAAGAGGGCAGATTATTAAGTCAACACACGGGTAAATAATTAGGCAACCACACAGTACATCTTGTACTTTCAAATTCTGCTTACCGGAATATGGGAAACACAACTGATACTTTCAAGGGGGCCATTTTTTTAAACATTTATTGCTATGAGCTTTAAACCCATCTTTATAAAGTAAAAACAAAAATCGTCAAAAGTTTCAGAATTTAGAAGTATTATTCAGCCAGTTTTACGTATACTTTTATTTATTATTTATTGCTTTGCTCATTCGCCTATTTATTTCTTGTTAATTGCTGTCATTAAGTTTTTATTTTATAGTATATTTATCTTCATTTTATAACACTAGAAAATTTTTTTTATTTAAAAACATCATCATAAATTGAACAATAGGGAATTAATTACATATATATATTGATGGCAGTTGTTCTGGAATGGGAATATTCTAAAAAGAAAACAAACAATAATGTAAGAATGGAAAAAAACTGGTTACTGTAGAGGAAATTTCTTCCATGTCTTAATTTGATTAAGGAAATACACTCTGAAGATAAGGATTTCTTAAATTATATGAGAATGAATAATAAATAGTCTCAAAATTTGTTGGATAACACTTTTAATTACAAAAAAATGATACATTCATGATTTTTTCCATAAGGCTCTATTAACAATTAAGTGCAACTTTTCACTTCCTGATAACAAGTAGAACATTTCAAGATTTAAAACTTACAACAATTCATTTTCAAATTTTGGTACAAATAATACCGAACATATGGGGGTCAATTATAGCAGCTCTCTACAAGGAGTATATGAAAGTAAGTATATAATTCTCGAAATAATTTACTAAAATATAATTATTTTAAAAGATTAAAGAATATAAATTGGATTGAATAAATTAAATTTAAAATGATTGTATCTTTTTTATTTAATTAAATTGAAGTAAAAGATGATAATCGCTTAAATTTTAATTAATAATGGGAAAATTTATTGCGTTTCATTAACTAAATTATAATGTTATACATTATGTTTTTTACACGGGAAAACAAATGGTTTTAATTATTCAGTACAATTTTTAATAATACACCATTTATAATAGGTATATAACAAATTCGTTTTCATTTCCGTTCAATGTGGAAAATTTTCATCAACTGTTTTATAAATACCTTATAATTTTTCCTACGTTTTCTCTTTATTTGATTTATATGCTCATGGCTTGCATGAAATAAGACTCATCTTTGTAGGTTTTTGTGAGTTCATGTTTTACTTATTTTAAAGGCATTTTAACGAATGAAACGCGAAAAAAAGTAGGAAATTCCTGTACCGATAATTTTTTTCAAGTGTCGCCAGAATGTTTTATAAACCTATGGGAAGAGAGATATGACAACAGTAAGCTTTACTTCCGTATAATTAGCTACTAGTTGAAGGAAAAATCAGAGCTTACTTGAGTTATCTTCAACCTTTCAAACTAGCCTGCAAACGGTTAAATTTTGATGATATCATACCGATCAAAACTACAAGAAGATCGTATCATGTGCAGCTGGGAATACATGTTCTGGCAAGCAGGACTCTACGAGTGATTACAAGAAATCGGCGACCCTTTTTCGTCCTTCCCAAATTCTCTAACGGCATCAGCTTGCTTTCAAATAAATCATTAAGTTTCCGATAAACCAACTTTGCTAGCTAAATTTTTCATTTCCAAACTTAGAAAGTCCCGGATATTCAAGCACATCTTCATGACTGAATCTTTCTCTCAGTTGAAGAGAATTTGGAATAATTTTGCTAGGTGGAGGGATAGATCTCTACTTGTTGCTCTGCTTTGGATTGTAGTATTACACTTTGTAGAAGATATTGAGGTTACTTTCTATCACGAATATCATCGTTATTATAGATTTTAGAAAACTGAGACCAAAAAGAAACAAAATCGGCTCACCTGAGAATCATTTTAGCTCCAAGCGAAGTAGCTTATATTTAAGTTTTTCTCACGTTTAGTCAATTTTTGATGCGGCAGAATCTTTACTAATATTTGTTTCAATATTTGCCAATGTGGCTGCAAGCCAAACTTGATATTTCTGAGCTCTTCAGAAATCAACTTTATATTCAGTCTCCTAGCTTTAACTCTCTAAAAGGGCTTGAGAAATCATTTCATGCACTGTCTCTAAGCAGGAGAATTTATCGAGTAGCTTTTTCAGGAAAAAACAATTCATCCAATGTCATTTTTTCTTTATTCAAAGCTTTTCAACATTATTTGCAATCCCCGTGAAGGATTGTTTAAATACTTTTCTTGCCTTCACACATTTCACACTCCATAGTTTTTATATCCAATACGTAGTGGAAACCAGAAACAAATATGTAGGATCGAAATCTAGTATTCTAGTAAAAATTTCAACTCGAAATCTAGTAAAAATTTCAACTATAAAAACTTTAGCAGAATATGCCTTACGTGAAGACGAAAGATATTTCAGTCTTTCACATTCACGCATTTTTATTGAACAGAACTTTTCTTCAAATGAAACTGCAGCTACCCATTTATTCAATAAGAGAAAAATATAGTAAACAGTAGTAAAATTTTACTTTCTTCATGGAAGTGACATTCTACATTAAGATGAGTTGTTTTGATATTTGGCATCACCAATTTATATATGACTACGCAACGAAATAAGAGCATGTAATCATTTACAAATTTAAAAAAAATTATCCCTAGTCTTTTATCTGACCCAAGCTACTGCAAGGAATTGTAAAAATTATTAATTTATGAAATTTGCTCAAAATTTACTCCAACAGACATACTCCATTAGGTTTCTATTATACTACAAAGGTAGGGGCATGTCAACGTTAATTTTTTAGATCATATGCGTAGTTTCGCTGAAATATGTGTGTCTCCATTTTTAATTTACTCAGCAAGGATGTCAAAAGTTTGAGCAATTACCAAACATTGCAATTCTATGCAAAAAAGTTTTCAATATGAATATTTCTTTTGGAAATGAGATCTAATCATCTATTATACCTCTTTAGCCATTATATTACGTGAAATGATATTAATGATTAAATTTATGAGATTTAACAAATCTTAATTGTAATAAAAGGAAATATTTTTAATTGTTTCAAACGGTCTTTGTAACTTAAGATGCTGGAATCACTTTGATGTTGAGTACCAAGAAATAAAACTGAAGAATACTGATATGAAACAAATGCTAATATACCTTTGACTGATAGTTAACTATAGCTACTAAGAGAAATGTAAATAAAAATATCCTTTTTAAAATAAAGTAGAGCTTTTGCAACCAAAGTCCCACAGTCTTAAAATAAATTCAAAATAAATAAGAATGTACAAAATGATAGCTTTTTAAAACATAATAAATGAGTAAAATAAAGATTTATTTGATTATCTTTCATTTCTCTTGAGAATCGATGAAAAAATTAATAGTTTTTAGTTAAGATAAAAATGACATTAGAAATTTTTGAGGTGCAAATATTATACTTTTTGTAAGTTGGTGCTAAGGATTTTATACATTACTCAACCGGTGATTAGATTAAAAAATTCAGCTGTAGCAAATAAAATACAATTATTCCTGTAGAAATAAGCTAGAATCTTTATGAGAAGTATCTTAAGAACATTCAGGTGAATCCTTTTTTATTTCAGCTGCATGTGATAAAGTTTATTTGTTATTCCACAAAATGATGGGTGTGATGAGAAAATTATTAACAACAACATGTGTACAAGCTACATGTATTAACTTAGCTGATATGCTATAAGTATTACTTAATGGCAAGTATTACTTGCCATGTCAGGCTGTTTTAATAAAAGACTCTGTAATTCAGTAACAAACAACATATGTATTGAAAATCGCGCCTAGCTATTCAATAACAATCTAGTGACGATTTTACATTTCTTACACATAGTATTTGATAAAATAATGTAAGTTAAAAAAACTGAAATATTTTGTAATTTAAATGTTGTGTCTTAAGTTTCGAATTGCTACAATATAATATTTGTGTAAAATAGAAGCTAACACATTGCAATACGTTAACCAATACTTAAATTTGTGAATTACCGTTTTGTAATACAAGAATATTTTGGGGGATTTTAATTAGTTTCTTTGTGCCCTTAAGAACAAAAAATTGAAGTTCTTTTTGGTCACTTTAGGTGTATTTCAAATTAACTGTGTTTAGTTTTTCAGAAAAAAAAACGTATGTTAAGCCACATCCAACAAAATGAATCTTCAACGCCCAGTTAAAAACGGCCAAGTAGATGGAAACAGGTGCAGAACGTGAATCCATTTATCCGGAAATTATATGATTGAGTTTCAACTCGGAAATTCACTCGCTTAGTCAACTTCGCATTCCTGCCTAAGGGGGATGAAGAGACACAAGTGGATTAGGGTAGGTGAAAAAAATTTTTTTTTATCAAAATCACTTTTTTAGATTTATTTATTTAGTTTTTAATTTTAGAGAGGAGGAATCTTCTGTAACTGCAACAAAGGAATAACCTCTAGATGATTATTCCGCTTTTACAATGTATGCAACTTTTATTTTCGAATTAAAATTAGATATTCCCCCATTTAAACTTGAAATTTTGCATTACACTTAGATTTAATATTTTCTTTCCCTTAAAAGTTGCGTTTATTTATATTGTGTAATAATATGATACAACTATAAGGAAAAAAATGCAACTAAGAATAAACTTAATTTTCATATGAATCAGCATTCCAACTATAATTTATTAAGTGTGAAATCTAATATATTCTCAGAGCTTTGCGTTTCATATAAAATAATTCTTAACAGATTTGACTTAAAAGCGTCATAAATATTGGGGAAATGCATATTTTAATAACTGAAATATTTTTAAAATATATAATTAAAATAAAATTTATTAAAAGAATTTTAAAAGTTTTTAATGTATTTTGAATACATTATAATATACTACTGCTTTATAGAAAAAGAATATTTTTGAATATACAAAGTGCACTCAGTATGTCACTCTATTTGATGTTTTGTCTTCATTGATTGTTCTTAAATTCACTTGATGCGCTTTTTTTCATCTCATAGAGCATTTCAGATTTTTGGATGTCATGACTTTCTTTGTTATGAGTAAAAATATTTGTAAAAATTTTTTGTTCCATTTTAAATGGTTTTCTGCTTTTGTTTCCTGTTTGCTTTTGTCTCAGATTATCGTACCATATCTCTTAATAAGATACGATTTATTTCGTTTTTCTGATTTTACGGCAACTCACTTCTGCTGTTTGTTCAATGTTACTACAATCGATGATTGTTTGAAACACAAACCATGTGAAAACTTCTCCTAACTCAATTGGATACATTAAGCTCGTAAAAGTAACAGATTCTCTTGGTATGAAAATGTTTGTCTTGACCTTGAGTTAAACCCTCAGTATTTTCAGTTCACCCAGCAAACTCAAACTGCCGGCAAAAATCCGGGCCACTGCTGGCCAAGCCGGTTTTCTGTTGGTGAACAGTTATTAAACCGAAAAATGAACAGTTATTTTTAGCGATTGTCAATTAAAATATATAATTGTAGTTTTAAAATTAATATACGTAAAAATCATGCAACTCAAAATTCAGCTTCTAATGAAATTGAACTTACAGTTTGTAAGTTTCAATTATTAGAATTGCTACTCATTCATAACACCATTGTTATTTATCAAATAAAAAATGCCAAACAATAACAAGTAGGGTTCAAACAACTCAACTCGAAGTGGATATGAAATTTATGGGTGTTGGAGTTTTAATTATTATTTTTGCCACTCAATTCAAAAAATTTTGTTGACACTTACAAGAATAGTATTTCAAAAATTAATAAAAGCTCAAGTCAAACAAATGAATTTTCAGGAGTAAAGAACACAAATCAAAGTAGTTAAGTAAAGCTGAACTCTAAAGAAAAGAGAAGTGCATCTTAACTCGATTTTAGTCCTGCGATTTGTTCCCCCATCTCCAATACTCCTCTTTCTTTATCACCTCACGTCACAATCCACCTGTCCTGGAACTGGTAATTTTAAGCTATTTCTTTTGAATTAAAAATCAGTATGTCTGTTTTAAATCCCTTTAAATCAAACGTAAGTCAACATTCTTCACATTTATATATTATTTCAAAATGGAACTCAAGAACTTAAATATTTGAATATTTTTAATATTTGGAAATTCTAATATTTTATTGCGATACATAAAACTTTGTAAGCCTTACGAGGGTTCATCTTGTGAATGTGAGATAGAACTGCTCCTACAGTTCGATAATGCATAACATTTGATTATTCTTTTATGTGGAAAATAGAGCTCAGTTTACTATGAGAATTACTTGAAAGCTATTGTAACCAGCAGTAAAAGAAACATTTGTTTTGCTGTAATCAGCAATAAAAGAAATGTTTGTAAAAAAATTTACAAACACTGGTTTGAAAGGGTATTATAAAATATTTTGGGACTGGAAAGGAGAATTAACTATAGACTCTTAATTTTGTAAATTGCATTACATTTCAAATTAAAAAAATTTCTAATTTTACATATTATATTCAAACCTCAGAACAAGTTTTATAATTTATTGTATAAATATGTTAAAAAAGAAAAAATATATCAATGTTTAAATATGTTAGGAAATTCTAGTGATATGAAAATATTTGTAATTGACATTGGATTGGGTAAAATTTGTTTATGTTTTCATAATTGGTTAACAAAATACACTCATGTCCATAAATTAAGGATGATTCAAAAATCACACAGAAATTGAACTCTAAAATAAAAATTTCACATGTAGAATTATCACACACATCTTGAAGAATAATATGCAAATTACAAGAAACCACCAGATGGCGCCGATAGTACATCACAATGGCGAGAGTGTAAGAGAAGGGCATACAAGAAATGGTTGCAAAAAGAAGTAAAATTATTCACAAGCGCTTTAAGATCCTTTCAGTGCAATAACCGCATAGTTATGGCGCAAAGGAAGCATTTGGATGGTATTTTAAGTGGTAGAATTAGAGGCCATCTTTAATGTGGACGTACCCATCTGGAAGTATCCGAGTTAATTAACAAACATTTTAATGACACAGGTTACATTTGATGAAGTCCTGTAGTTTTTAGTCTAACTTATTTATAAATTAAGAACTAAAAAATTAGATTCATTTCATAAAAGAGAGAATAATGTGACATGCTTTTTAATTATTGCGATTTTGATATTTCATGAATAGTTACTCTTTTTATGATTAATGTTTACAACAGACAATAATTTTTTATAAAAATGCAAATTATACACAAATTACGTATACATTTGTGGGTAGGTAAAATATGTTTTTTTTTGTATTGAATGAAAAGTCGCATATGAGTGATAATAAAATGTCACAAACATAAAAGCTGTTTTTCCTTGTATAAATTATTTTTAAGGCTATAAATATTAGGAATGTATATAAATTCGCAAATTTGAGTTCGACAAATGATATTTTGCTAAATTTCTGAAAAATTTATAAATACTACGAAAAAGGAATGCAAAGTTCTCTCAGCCGTTAATATGATAGATATTACATAAAAAATTGCTCCTTAGGAAGGATATGGATTTCTGCTCCTCTGAAAGTGGCCCGCGCTTCCAAGCATTTACGCCTTGGCGCGTCATTGAGTAGCGCACGCCCTGAGCTTATAGATTTACTGAATTGTTTTTTTCTTTTGTTTTGCACTGTTTTCGATGTGTCAACAGTATTGTAACTCTACCATTGAAAATAAAGTAAAAAAAAACATTAAAAACGGGGAGCATAGGATAATGCCTAGTTTTTAATAAATGTAGTTTATGGAATTAAGTAAATTTCTGATATAATATTTTTGGATAAACCATATTAAGACTTCAATGGATTAAAGGGAAATGTAATAGAATTGAAAAGAGTTTTGATTTGTCGCTATTCAGCGCAATGCATTCTTTATGTAATTTCATAACGCCCATAAGCAGATTCTTGTCTGTTATCAATGAAACAAACAAAAGACTTTGTTATTCTATCAAAAGACTATAAAGATAAAATATTTTTTTCTTCCTTTGTTGTGAATGATTTCATTTTTCTGGGAAATATGAAATGCAATCCATGTAATAAATTGTGGGAGAAAATTGTTTTTATATGTGATTATGTATTTTATTTAAGCTTATTTTCATAGCTACGTTTTTCTTTATTGAAAAAGACGTAAATTAAATTTTAATAAGTTATATTTTAAATTCATAGAAAATTTGGAAAAGAGAATGTTTTCTATTTTTTGCCTTTGTGACAAAATGTTTGTCTGATATTTCATGAATACAAATGTACGTCTGAATATTTCATGCTCTGCATTAAAGATTTGTTTTCTTCTTCACGTCCATGTTAACATTCAGGTATAAAGTTACAGTTTGCTAAAGTAAACTGTGTTTATCAACCTCTAATAATTTTCCTGAAAATTTGAAACGCGTTCCTTTGGGTTTGGGAAAAATGAGCGGTTTTGAAATAGTTTTCCAGGTATCAAAATTTGATTGAGAGAATGACCAATTGTGAATTTCCCTGAAATGATGCCTTTCTTTTCAACAGTTTAGGGAAAACGAATCAGTTATTATTAGTATTGTGCCTTTGTAAAAATAAGGAAACTGTTTGGGCAGATATCTTAACCTACTTCTTGATATGAATTTATAAATGAAAAAATAATAGATAATAGGGAGAGAGAGAGAGCATGTTTAGTTCGAATTATTGCTTTAATAATGTTTTAGAGATTTATTAACTAATTTCAGATTTTTCTTGTTTAATTAGATTAATAAATATTAAGATACTTTAGTTTTATATTTATTTACAGAAATGGGGATATTTTTTTTTTTTCCGGTTTTTTAGCAAGTAGCAATGAAATTATGAATCATTCGTTTCCACTGAATTTATTGGTTGTTTAATTATTGTAAATCAGATTTTTAGAATAATTATCATTTAAGCATTTTTTTGTGATAGAGTACAGTAAGAGAAAATTCGTAAAGAAGAACATAGCTAAAAAATTGATGATTATGAATTATCAAACTATATTCTTCTTTCCACATTAAATGGTATATATGTTATTTATTTATATTCAGTACGCCCACTAAAGTACCTTGCCCCCCTTTTAACTTTGGAACGGCTGCTGCTATATTCATAAAAGTGGTGTCTAGGTATAGTAAAGTAGCCATACGCTACTGAATGAAACCACCTACCGTGCCACCTGGTGGAGAACTGTGGAGTTAGCATTCTATCTCGAAAACGGAATGAGATAGGTAAAAAAATTGATTTACAAAGTTGTAGAGCATCTTCGATTTAGTACGAAAAGATACCTTGTAGGCATTAATGTCGTTGTTTATTTGTGAAATATTATTTCACTATTATTAATACATATTTATTAACTATATTTCCTCCTTTTTATTACTTTAAAGTATGATTCTTTAACATATAAAGTGCATAACGTATCTTATAAATTTATCTTAAAAATGCAAGGTACAATTCAAAACTCTATATATTGAATTTTTAAAGTCAGGCATTTAAAGCTTTTGTTAAGCCTGTTAGTTAAAATTGCTTTCAACTAACTCAATTATTTGTCAATATTTTTAATCAAAGAATAAACTTGGAATTATGTGAAAAGATCCCGTAGTAAAAGTTTTTAACGATATCAAAACTATTCGAATTCTTATGCTCTACTAATTCTGAAAGTAATAAACACTATTGTATACATTCACACCCAAGTTTAATCAAACCCTTGATTGTTAGGTTACTTTAATAATTGAACTGCGGGGCTTGTTTTGATTTGATTGTAGTTTTTTTTATACTAAAAATTTAAAAATAATATTTGATGAATTTTCCTTATATGGACAATATTATGCTTGTAAATACGGAAATAAGTATTATACATTAAGCTTTTCTCTGATTTACATTCCTTGTATAACCTTATCAGTTCAGTTTTCGTCATTTATCTTTGCTATTATTGATGAATATCCTCATCATTCTATTTTTGTAAGTAAATTTAACCTGTTTATTTTTTTCTATTATGATTTTTTTTCTTTTCTTAATAAACCTTAACTTTGTAAGTGTGAAATAACAAAGGACAACATTTTACAATATTAAAAATCTTTTTTTTTTTTTTTTTTTTTGAAAAACTAGCATTTTTTTAAAGGGGTTAATAAAATATGGCTGAAATTCAGGCAAATAATCAGGAGTGCAAATAATAAAACATTTTTTTAAATAATAAAATATTTCTTTAAATAATAAAACATTTTTAAATAGTAAAATATTCAGTATAATTTGATCAGTAAATTTATACAGCAAAACGTATACCGATGTAATGCAAAATGGACATTCCTTACTTTTATTTCAACATTAAATTTCAAATTTATTTTAGTAAAACTAGAGTTTCTTACAAATGTTATATCAAAGAGTATAAAAGAGGATAGAATTTAGAAGAAAAAATGGATCTGAGATTATTTAGAAGAAAAAATTAGTTACATTGATCATGAATTTTGTAAGTAAAATTTGTCTGTTTTTTAAACATTTACGTATTTCCTAAATATAGCAAAAAGTAATTTGAAAATAGACACTTATTATTTACAATGCTTTTCTATTTTTATTTTCACAGTATTACAGCAGGGTGAATATCTTGAAACTATGTGAAAATGGAGGTATCAGAAAGTGTGGGCATATTTTAGATATTTGCTACAGAGTATTCCTCATTTACCATACTGATTTAGAGGGTGGACTAAATGCATGAAGAAAAATTGTAAATTAAAAATATTAAGGAAAATTATGTACAATCATTTTCTAACGGAAATAGAAAAATGTAAATTTTTTTTATTTTGTGTGCCATAAAAAATAAAAACTATATTATTTGCATTAATAGGTCAATACTTGGATGTTTCACTTTCTGAACTATATAAATCAAATATCAAAGCAATAAATAATTATATATTCAAATTAATTTCCCTCATAAGAATAAACCCAACAGAATCCCCATGAAATTAACGAAAAATGTTATTCTTAAAATTTATACCCTTTATCATTTTCTCAACTTCTTGTTTTATGTAGTTAATTGATTTGGCAAATGAAGCATTAATTTAATATGGAAAGAATATATGTGTGTGTACCATAAAATAAATTTATTAATTAATCATCGGTATCATAAAATATTTTTGGTTGGAATTCTTTTATATGCTCAAGCTCAAGCCATAACAATAAAATAATATTTGTCAATACAAGAATTGTTGAAAAAGAAATATGTAAATTATGCAATAAAATTCTCTGAATACAAATAAAAAATATTTTAAAAATAATAATAAAATTTAAAAATAAGCCTATTTTCTAAATTTTTATATTTAATAGGTTATGGCTGATCACCAGATACTATAATTTGCTTGGAATCTATATCAAGTCACTTGAAACAGTCGCTCAAACAAAATATTTTTACAAAGTG